>JABCMJ010000384.1:0-35770 GCA_014822125.1 Arbutus unedo
GTTTTAAATGATGTGTAAAAATGATGTGCAAAAGTGATGTGTTTCTAGAATTTTTGTTTAAAAAAATTGGTACGCTGACGTCAACAATTATCATGGTTGATGATCGAATACAAAGCAAGAGGGTTGAAAAAATAATAGTTTAAAAAGTAGGGAAGGACAGTGATATTATCAGAACTAGGGGGGGAAAGACAGTGATTCTGACAAAAACCTCAGGGGAGGGTAGTGAAATTAACCCTTATTTAAGTGTTTAGTAATTCTCTTATACGTAAATAAATAAATGCACCGTAGTTTAACTGTCCACATCAAATCTGCGTAAATGGCTATCATTTTTAAAAACGTACTAATAAAAATTAAATACACCTGTCAACATATCACTGGCTCATTCAAGAATTATAATCACCAATGCTAGAATTTTTTTTTTAGGGTTTTTTTGAGACGCACTAACACATATTTTAAACCTTCTGGAAAATTTCTTCGCAGTAGCTGTTGACATTGATAGTGGCCATCGATTCAAAAGTAGAAGGTGATCTAAAACGAGCTTTCAAATGATAAATTTTTATCCGAGAAAATAAAAAATTTCTTTTTCGACAAATTTTCTTTGTTCAAGCTCGAGTAAGCTTTATAAGCTCTGAATCAATGTATGAAACTAATTAAATGGGATTTTCCATATCAACTGCTAAACTAATGTGCGATAGGTTCCATTGGTAGAACCGTAGTCCACAAGGCGTGGGGCGGTAGTTCTCTTACCTCTTAAGTTTCAAGTCTTATATAACTAATTTAGAAATACATATTCATTTATTTTTCTTCCAATTTTCTAAAAAAAAAAATAGTTTTCTCTTGCCCGACAATAATACTAGAGCCACAATATTTTTACACAAATACTTGCACACGCACTCACACGGGATATAGATCCTCACGCACACTGCATGATGTATAGTTTTGGTCCAGAAATTAGGGCCGGCCCTGAGACAACCCGCAGAACAGTTGTTATCGGCCTCTAACTTGGCCCAATAATTAGTGCTCCTAACTTAATGGTGTTTATGTTATGCTAGTCTCAAAATTTCAACTGGGCCTTGTCAAAAATAGGGCCCAACTATTTTCGGCCTCGTCCAACAATGAAGGCTTCATTTTTTTTTTTTAATAAATGATTTTAGTTAGTGAGTCTTATCACTGTTGATTTTAAAAAGCCTAATGAATTGGGATATAGTACTTCAGGTGTTAAGAGTTCTCTTTAGGATATGCTTCTTGTGAAATGGGATAAGACTTAGGTGGTGTAGTCGCTTTGAAGTCTATGAATTTCTATCCTAAAACGAGGATAAGTCTAAACTACTACAATTTGTTCTCTAAATAATGCACTTTCAATTGGAATACACTTCTTATCGTAGGTATCCTCGTAGGACTAAAACTCTCCGTAGGTAGGAGGGACCAACTCTAGGATCCAAAAGAAGAGCTTGCAAAATTGAGAAAATTTGCAGACGATCGAGAAGGCCAAGACTTTATTCTTGCCGAGGATACCAAGAAGACTTTACAAAAGCCTGATAAATCAATTCTGCTCATTTGTCGATTTTATACTCATTACACATAGTGTTCCAAAACTCACTAATCGTGGTGGATTTTCAAATTTGGTTATGACGAATTATGTCTTTGTAATTTCATATAAAGTAAAATTGCATTTGTGAGATAGATATTAGGTAAGATTCAAGTAGAGTCCCAAAAGTATACACTTCGTCAAATTTGGTCCTCAATGTTTGTGTATTTACCAATTACTTTCCTATCAGTTCCGATTTGACTCAAATTGATTCACTTTTAATTGGCCCATGTTTCATGGACCTAATAAACCGTAACTTTTACGTGTCTTAGATTATTAAATAAAAATTTTAATACGTTCACGTAAAGTAGAATTACATCAAGTGTATAGTTTTTATGATAATAAACTTCTGGAATAAAATCCTCATCCTCTCCTAAAATGTCAATCAAACACAAATCTATTTAATCAAATTGATAATTTTGTAGACAAAGTTATAAAAAAAAAATACTATCAATCAGATACAGATTTATATGACTATGGGACGGATTTATCTTGAAAAAAAATGTTTGTTATTGAATCAAATTCGGTCTTATCGAGATAAATTTGTAGTCATCATTTATTGATTGTTATCCTTAATTTCTAGAAAAGTTTTATCATTTGGAAAGGAGCTGCTTCCTTCTATATATAATTACATTCACCTGAAAAGAGATACACATACATTTTATTTTAGACTTGTGAGATATCTGTCTATCAATGGCACAACCCAAAAGCCTATATGGCTTTGTTCTTGTTCTTGTTCTTCTGGTTTCTTCATCTCATTCTGAAGCTGTTCAAAGTCCGTATATATCAGCAGTGGGAGATCCAGGCATGAAAAGAGATGGGTTGAGGGTGGCAATAGAGTCATGGAATCAATGCAACGAGGTTGGAGAAGAAGTTCCAGGCATGGGAAGCCCAAGAGCTGCTGATTGCTTTGATGTTTACAAAGCTATTTCCAACCCAAATGGTCAGTTTTTTTCTATCCATATTCTCCCTTTTTTTTAGAATCTAGACCTTTTTAGAGAATCAATATTGGAACATGTTTTTTTGTTTTGTTGGTTAGTTGTCCTGGGACACGGAGATTGTGCGACGCGTCAAAATGATGTCATTTTGGCACCCAAACTGCATCCGGCGTCTTTATGCGATGCCATGGGTGTCTGGATGCCCTAAAATGGCATCGTTTTGGCGCGCTGTACACTCTGTTACACAACAAGACATCTGTTTCTATTATTGTGGGGTACTGTACTTTTGTTTTTTCCGTTTTCGATTACCGTTTGCCGTATTTCAAAGAAACGTTATTGAAAAACTTTAAAGCGATTCCACATGGAATAATATTTAATGATATACACATGTCATCTATTCGATAGATGATAATGTGATAAATTTTAAGTGAACACAATGGCATAAGTCCTATGTAGATTCAATAACCTAAAAAGTTGACGAATCCTAAATTTCATTATCAATAACAAAAATCGGTTTAGATTTAGTTAATTTTTTAATATGTAACTCTGAAATTGATCGATTTGTTGGTGAGTATTTTGTATATCGATACTCACCAAACTTATTAAGAGATCGATACCGATTCAGGAGGTCGGTTTGCTATGAGCTTTTGCGGTTTTAGACTGCAAGAACCTAAAAAATAATTTGCATTCCATTGACTAGAGGTTTGAGTACTTAAAAGGTCTGGAGGCCAGAGTACTGAAAGTGCTAGAGACATGGGACTCCTATATTTGAGGCCGTAAGCCCAGAACTTTGTACGCAAAATCCAGCAAGAAAGCCTGATTGACCAATTCAACCCAGTAATTTTTTTGCACCGATGTATAATATGTTTGGTTCGATTCGGCAGGTTGAGTAAAAACATATGGAAGCCAGAAACTGAATCAAAATACTGCAAAAATCTACATATCAAATTGAAACCGAACCCTAATATGGACCAACCGATCGATATGTTTAAGGGTTGATTTAGTTCTTTTGTGCAGGAGGAAAGAAGGATCAAACCCCATACAAACTAGTCCACAAGGTTACAAATGAAGACAACAAGCTTGGGGTTGGAAAGCACATGCCTGGAATGCAGCCAAGCTCAGTCGCAAACACAGACCTCTATGCAGTAGAAAAAGAGCTCTACTTAGGCTCAAAATGCCAAGTTGAAGACACCCCAAATCCATGGCAATTCTGGATGATCATGCTCAAGAGTGGCAACACAGACACTTATGCAGCCAAATGCCCCAAAAATGGACACAAAGTTGGACCCTTTGGCCCGGACAAGCGGTTCCCTTGCTTCGGTGAAGGGTGCATGAACCAGCCATTGATTTACCACAACCGCACCAAATTGCATGGGCCTAATAGGACTACACTCAGAGGGAGTTTCTTTGGGTCATGGGATTTGGACTCTGATCTGCAAAATCATAAAAAACCAGAGAATTCTTCTTACTATTCTGTTATTTGGGAAAAGGAGCTTGGAAAAGGGAGTTGGGTTTTCCATCATGTTTTGAGGACTTCAACTAAGTATCCATGGCTGATGCTTTACTTGAGATCAGATGCCACCACTGGATTCTCCGGTGGGTACCATTATGAAACAAGGGGAATGTCCAAAATTGTAAGTAGATTCTTGTTTGTTATATCAGTTTTTTCTGTCTCTTTTCCCATAAGAAAAAACTGGAAATATTTATTTTGCAGATCCCAGAATCACCAAACTTCAAGGTCAAATTCACCCTGAATGTGATAAAGGGAGGTGGTCCACAAAGCCAATTCTACTTAATGGACATGGGGAGCTGCTGGAAGAACAATGGCAAACCATGTGATGGAGATGTAACTACAGACGTAACGCGGTACAGCGAGTTAATACTAAATCCAGAAACAACTTCATTGTGCCAACCAGACAGCCTCCAACACTGCCCTCCTTACCACACCTTCTCAAACGGGACTCGTGTTCATCGCAACGAAACGGAGAAGTTCCCGTACGAGGCCTATCACCTGTATTGCTCCCCAGGAAATGCAGAGCATCTTGAGGAGCCCAAAGATTTGTGTGACCCTTATAGCAATCCTCAGGCTCAGGAGATAATGCAGATTGTGCCTCATCCTGTTTGGGGAGACTATGGGTACCCAGTTATGAAAGGGGAGGGGTGGATTGGGGACTCCAGATCTTGGGTGCTTGATGTTGGGAGATTGTCTCAATCTCTTTACTTTTACCAGGTAAAAATTTACATTGTTTTTCTTCTCTTTCCCATGATTTTGTTTCGGCAGATGTAAAAGTTGTGGGTCTTTGTTGCAGGATCCAGGGACTGAACCAGCTAGGAGGCAGTGGCCATCGCTGGATTTGGGAACTGAAATCTATCGAGACCCAGATCAAGTTGCAGAATGGACTGTTACTGATTTTGATATCCTTGTACCTGACGATCAATGAAGCCATCTTTAAGGGATAAACACATACTGCCTCATAGAAATGAATTCTATTAGTTTTTTAATTTTCATTTTCTAGGGTTGAGTTTTAGTTTTTTTTATTTTCTGGGGTTTAGAAATATTGCATTTCTTCTTGCTTTATTAGTTTTTATCCAAAGGATACTTAGCCTACTTTAATCTCAATTTGCACCTTTTCTGCTTATAAACTCTCTTCTTCATTGCACCTGCAATCACCAACAACAATTAAACTAGGGTTTCATTGTCTGTTCAAGACTCCCTAAGCTAGATTTGTATTAAAAAAATGGAGAAAAATTCACCTACCAAGATTTGTTATCCAGTATGCGTTAAATTTCCAATTAATTGTTTGTCTTGATAAAAGAAATATATAGAGTTAAAAAATATGAATAAAAGGTCTAAAGGGTTCACCCGACACGAGAAAAAGTTTGAAATAATATTATTTCACTATCTTAGTGTCTTTAGCATCATTTTATATAAATTATTTTTTAATTTCGATCTATATTTTTATGCTATTTTGGTTCTTTTCATCGAGAGAATAAGAAAAATGACAAAGAAATTCTAAACATCAAATTATACTATGATTTTTTATGCGAAAAACGTACCAAAAAGTGTAGCGAAAAATTTATTTTTTATGCACAATTGCCGTTTATTTCATATCAAGCCTTTATGTTAGACTCTTACCTATTATGAATATAAAAAATATATATATTTCATACCATAGCACAACTATTCTGATATTGATAAAAAGTAGAAAAACAAAAGGGGAGTTATATTATTCGTACATTTTGTTTTGTTTAATTTTTATAAAATAATATTTAAATAAAAACAAAGCTATTTTGACATCAAATGTTTTTCATATTCAACAAATTTTTTGAGTTCCCTTCAATTTTTTTCCTTCCATTTCTCTTAATATACCAATCTAGATGTATATTGCATTTCAAGATTATGTTATGATTTTGAATTTATAAAAGAAAAAGATGAAAGGACAGAAATTGCAAAAAAAATTATAGAGTCAAAATTGTTATTAGAATATGTTGATAATATTACACATAGATTCGTTTTTCTTTCAATTCAACCAATGGGAATAAATACAAATTTAATGATAAAGAAAGCCAATCTTGTTTAGTGAGTAAATATTTTTAAATGTCTATTGTCAGGACAATATGAGAAAATCGTGTAATCGCTACGATGTACATTTAAATAAGAAGTTGTTGTAATAGTTCAAAATTTTTAAGTCTCGTTTAATTGAGATAAGTTGGGACAAGTTAAAGAGTTTAAAGTGAAGATAAAATAACGATTTTTTTAGTATAAAATATAATTTTAATTAGGTTAAATATATATTCTTAAGAACGAGGGGAGATAAGTACAAAATCCCTGTATGTATGTGTGTGTTAAATAAGATATTAAAGGTGATTGGACGAGAACATTAAAAAAAGGAGTAAGCATGACACCGTCACCATCCATTTTTCTTCGTAAAAAAAATAATAACAAGAGTGTTCGAGGAGGGCATTGTGATTTCAAAAAGCCGAAAGAAGTCTCTGTAATTATCAGTAACTTTAGAGGAGGTCGGTGAAATTTACCCATTTAATTTCGACTTTTTTTATTTTACTCCATATCAATAACTTTAGAGTTTCAAAAAAGGGTTGGGCTCCACGTGCATGAATTTTCACGTAATTTAGGATTCTCTGCATTTATTTAAGTATTTATACAATTGTGTTTGTAGTTTACGAATAGTTGTTAAAAAAAATTGTTGACAAAAAATTATCTTATTTGAGGAAAAAGAAAGACAAATTAAAGGCCCGGTGGAAAACATAAAAAAAATAAGCATTAGTTTCTACAATGTAAAAAAATGAGGAAGAGATTTGAAGAATTTTTTTGATATATATAAATGAGGTCAAATTCAATTAAATCTAATTAAACTTCTCTTATTACGAAAAGATAAATAATACACTTGAACAGTTCGGGATCAGTTCTAATTAGATAAGAATTTATACTTATAACGATAAATTAAGAATTGAATAAAATTCTAACTGTAACGCTTTGTTTGGATTGAAAGATTTAGAAGGGAGGTGAGGGATTTTGATGTATTTTTTGTGTTTGGATTACAATTTAGAAAGAAAAGTGAGGAATATAAAGAGAAATAAGAGGAAGAAGCGTAGAATTGTTTAGCACACGACTTTACCTCTAAAAATGAGAAAAAATGAAACGAAAGTTAAGTAATATTAAGACTCACATTTGTAATGTTAACGCCAAGTTACATGTTACCTGCACAAACCCAAACACTAAAGATGAAAGATTAAAAAAATAAAATATATTATAACGTTTTCTTTTTTAACCAAATATAAAAAAATCATTCAAAATTTTACTATCTTTTGAATAAATTAATAAGTAAAAATATATCTCACTCCTATGCTTTTATTTCCCACACTTCACTTTCTAACTCACTTTCTAACTCGATTAATTTAAGTACTTTATCTCTATTTATTTTTTTGATATTTGTTATTTTGATCTTAAATTTTTATAAATGATTAATCTGTCTCAACAAAAGAAATCTAAAAAATATAAAATTATTTTTAAAAATTAGAAATTATTGATGAATAAACACAAATAAATTATATTTTTGATTTTTTATATTTTCCAAAATTATTTTATTATTTATAACAAATTTAAAACTTCTCATGATGAATTAATAATTTTAAAAAAATAGTCACTGAAATTTTTTTTATATAAGAACAAAAAATAATACAATAAAAAAATCACGTCAAATTGAGTTGTTGTTGTTTAAAAATAGGAGTTTTGGAATATATACCCAGAACACTTGGGGGGAGTCCTTTTTCTCTTTGAAGACCCAAAAAAAAAAAAAAAGTACAAAAGACTTTATACTCCCCCCCATAATGCCACAAGACATTTCAAGTGTCTGATAATATAAAATCTCAGAAACCCTCCTCTTTATTCCCCTCTACAGGATCTCCACCAGCCTCCTCCACTGTGCACAAGCCCTAGACGCTGCCAACGTTAGGAGCGATACAGAGAGAGAGAGAGAGAGATAGAGAGAAGAGAGAGAGAGAGAAAGCGAGAGCCTCTCTAATCTCTATCACCTCACTCCCTCCTCCACGATCCGACCCGGCTGTCAGGTGCGCGTATCTTTATACTCGAATCGCACTCGATCTGTTTACGCGACGATCTTTGTAAGATCACCGCGTGTTATCGAATCCGACTTTGTTGGAAGTTTTGCGTTTTTATATGTTTGTTTCATTGCTTGCGGTGTAGTTACTGGCTATAGCGGTAGGGTTTTGATTGCTCTTTGGAGATCGTTCATCAATGGCGGCGGCGGCGGCGGTTCAACAACCGGTCTCTGCTCAAGTTGTATGTATTCCTCGTTTACTATGTTGTCGCGTTTCTTTAAACCGCAGCTTTTCCTTTTCTATTTTGTGTTTTATCTCGAAAGCTGGGACAAATGAAAATCTGAAAAAAAGTTGCGGTTTAAGTGCAACAGCTTATGATTTTACCTTACGAGCTATAAACATTCTGAAAAAAGGTTAGATTTTCAAAAAGTTCCGTTTTGATGAATCTCCACTTTTGCTTCTTTAAAGTATCAGCTGTACGAAACAATCATAGATTGCTGAGCAAAGGTGAATTTTGAATGAGTTTAACGCTCTGTGTCAGGTTGGTAATGCTTTTGTTCAACAGTACTACCACATACAGCACCAATCGCCGGGGCTTGTCCATCGATTTTATCAGGACATTAGTAAGCTTGGTCGTCCTGATGGTGATGGGGCTATGAGCACCACAACAACTATGCAGGTGAGCTTCCCTTGAACTTGGTAGCATAACGTTCAAGCTTTTCAGGAGTGGTTGTTGTAATCCAATTTTGCACTTTATTTGGTTGATGAGAGGTCCAAGGAAATTCATTTGGTTTTGAGTCTTTGTTTCAATTTGTGTCTTATTTTGGCGCTATGTACTTTCTTTAATGCTTTATTATTTTATGAGCATAGTTGATTTTTTTGCAAGAACTCTCTTATTTGTCTGTCAATTTTGTTATCCTCTCGATTTTCCGATACACCCAATCAAAGAAAGTAAGATATGTTGTTATCTTTTCCCTTTCCACCCTACTAGACGTCCTTTAGGTACAGCGTGACACAGCAGATGGAATTTTGTAAATCTAATCCTATTGCTGGATCTCAATTCACAGGCCATCAATGAGAAGATACTTGCACTAAACTATGGTGAGTTCAGGGCTGAAATTAAATCGGTTGATGCACAAGAATCTTACAATGGGGGAGTCCATGTCCTTGTAACCGGTTATTTGTTGGGGAAGGATAACATGGTTCAGAATTTCACTCAAACCTTCTTCCTTGCACCACAAGAAAAGGGGTACTTTGTTTTGAATGACATCTTCCGATACGTGGAAGATATGAAACAGGATAACGGAACCCAGAGTTCTGGTAATGACATCGAGGCACCTCTCACTCCGGAGCAGGGTAATTGATGTGCTCCATTTTCAATTTTTAGATGGCTTCTGTGTCATCGATGGTGAATAAATGACCTTTGTATTTTTTGGTTTGGCAGATCCATCTCCTGTGGAGGAGAATCATGTTTCTGAACAAGTAGTGGTTCCTGTAGAGGTCAATGAGGATGAAGCACTCCATCCCTTGGACAATGGAGGTGTGTCAGTTGAGGAAGAGGAGGTTCCCGTGGATGAGGTTGTTGTTGATGAAGAGGTTCCAGTGGCCGAGGTGGTTGATGAAGTACCTGATGATTCTCAGGTGGTGGGTGAATCTGACTCCAAAATTGAGGAAGTGCCCAGGAAGTCTTATGCTTCTATTGTGAGTTGTCATTTAACATGTTCCCTGTGATTGAAATTTCTTTCTCAGCTGTGAGATTTCGAGTACCTAACTGATAGTGCCATGCTGCACTTTTTAAATTTGTACGTGTATGTAAAATTGATGTTCCCATATCTGTTTTGGTGCTGTTATTTTTCAGATGCATTGAGATGTAGAATTTGTCATTACTTTCTTTTGTTCCAGGTGATGGTTATGAGGGAGAGTGGTATGCCATTGTCATCTCCTGCACCTGTTCCTCGCAGATCTCCTGCAAAGAGCCAAGCACAACTGGTGAACCTTGCTCCGGCATCAGCACCAGTCAATGAGACACCAGTTTCCGGTTCAGATGCTGCAGAGAATGAGAATAATCAAGAGGGTGAAGGTATGTAGTCTTCATCATTCTTGGGTTGATGTTGCTGGTCCTTTAATTCATTTCATTACATGACTGACTGTTGTATATACTTGATGAGATGTTCACTGTGGTCATCTGTTTGGTTGTCTCTTTTGTTGACAGCTGATGGTTATTCCATTTATATAAAGGGTCTGCCTATGAATGCCACACCTGCTCTACTGGAAGATGAATTCAAGAGGTTTGGGTTGATAAAAACTGGTGGTATTCAAGTTAGGAGTAACAAAGTACGTGGCAAGTTTTCTTACAATTCTAGTCATTTCTGATTTTGTCACGATTAGCTATTTATGGTCTTTTATTACAGCAGCAAGGGTTTTGTTTCGGCTTTGTGGAATTTGAGGTGGAAAGTGCTGTGGCAAAAGCAATTGAGGTACATTAACCGCTGTTTTGTTCAGTAGTTGTCTGACATTTGTTATATATAATATGTATCCTTGTATGAATGGCAATATTGGTGTGTCATAGTATATTCCCTAGTTTACTTCCAGGGATGGCTCATAAAAAGATCCAGGGTTTCCAAGTTCGGATGACTCTTGTAGTGTTATACTTGCATGATGTTGAATTTCAAAATTGGAGTACATAATCGAGTTGTATTGGAAAATTCTTGTTTTCACTGATGTTATATCTAGTTCATGAAGTAATTGTATTTTTTGTGCAATGTTTCATGTTTTATGCGTGTCTTAATGATGATGTGGGCATTATTACAAATATTAATAGAAGTGTGAGTATGTGTTCACATGTTTATGCCCATGGACATATGCTCCATCGATGGGAAATTGACACGATACTACTATGTGGTAATATGGCAGTCGTGGATGTAATATTGGGATGATAGCTTCCTTGAGATAGCAATTTAACTGGAAAACTACTATCTCCAACTCGCCCGTGCTGCAGTGGTTTAGACTTCTCTGTAATATGCTGACCAAGTTTTGGGATATGTACATTTATTTAGGGTGCTCTACATTGAACCTATGTTGTCCCATTGATTCAAGTCTCGATTCTTTGGATGTATAAAGAGTCAAGTGTCTTCCTTTGTCTTAGGCGTCCTATTCACCTCATCTTACATGCGCATAGGAGCAAACCAGGGAAGTTTGCATGTGTGTGCTTTCTCAGTTACCTCACTGCTGCCTTGTGATCCTGCAGTGGTTCCTGGGTTAGGGGCCTGACCTCTTCTATTTGGAAATGATTTTCCAGCTTTAGTGTTTTCCCAGTATTGTCGCTGCTGCCTCGTTATCTTGCAGTGATGCCTGCTTGGGGACTTTTATTTCGGCTTCGAGCATACATCATGTGATCCTCTGGTATTTGTATGTGGATTTGCATTTCTTCTTGAGTTCATCAACTCGGAAGGATATCTAAAGTTTTGCATACCATTGTAACTTGGCTTTAGCCACAGACACTACTGTTAGATGTGTAGAGTTTCCACATACATATAGAATGCTCTAGCCACTGATACTCCTGTTTGATGTGTAGAGTTTCCATGTACATATAGAATGCTTTAGCCACTGATACTCCTGTTTGATGCGTAGACTTTCCACGTACATATAGAATGCTCTAGCCACTGATACTCTTGTTTGATGTGTAGAGTTTCCACATACGAAAAGAATGGAATCTTTGACTTCTTCGCAAAACTAGGAAGCTGATTCGAAGAATTAGTAGGGGAAATATCTTTACATCCTAATGCATTATCGTTTTCTGAATAAAATGCCAGACATTCATCGGAGTCTAGTTAACAGAATGCACCATTATTTTCAGTTCTACCTCTCTATTTTAATGTGCCAGAAGGGTACATTTCTTGTTTCACCTGCATTCACTCTTGGAGTTGAATTTTGGAAGCATTTGTACCACATTCCGATCTTATCATCCTGACAGGTGACATTAATGTCCCTTGCACCATCTTATCATCCTGTTTGGCAAATTTTGTTTTTACTCAGTTTGAATTTTGAGCGTAGTTATTGTACAACGAGATAATATTTTATACATTTCCTTGGAACCTAAGTTCTGATAAGCACTCACTGTTGGTAATTCTATATGTCAGCTACATTTGTTGTGAAGTTGTAAAAAGTCTAAGATCCTTCCCTTGTTTTCTGTCAGCAAAACCATCTCCTTGAGAAACAAGTTTTTTTCACCTGTACATGTACTTGTACTTTTGGAGGAGCCAAAGTACTTGTATTGTTGTGGTATGAGTGATGGCACTAGCATAACACCTAAAGGGGAGCACTTGTGTTGTGCAGTCGATTCTGTCAATTCTTGTGCTTACAGCGTTGTTGATATCATCCTTCTCTGCATTTTTTATGTGCAATTCTTTTGGTGAATGTAATTGTTAAAATTTTGCTCTTATCATCCCTTTATTTGGTTATTTACTATTTCCAATGTTTATGGTGTGAAGTTATTCCTATATGCGGTTTGAATTCTCTATACCCTTTATCTTTCAGGCTTCGCCAGTTTCTATTGGAGGACGCCAAGCGTTTGTTGAGGAAAAGAGGTCTACTAATTCTCGAGGCAAGTTGGGCTTATGATTCTATTTTACTTTAATAGGATAGGGCGATTTTGGCATTTTGAGAATTAAAGAGGAGTAAAAAAGATGTATCTGTAACATGGAAGGAGGAACGTAGTGCAGTCTTAACTTCCTACAAGACAGGAATATGAAGTGTTCCTGTTATCCCACTCGGTATGCGTGTTCAACTAAATTGCTTGTTGGTTTATTGAAGGACACCTTATCTTGAATCCCTTGCATGCTTTATTCTAAAACGTGTCATTGTCTAGCTAAGCTGCTAAAGTGGAACCACTCTGATAACTAGAGTTAGCTGGTGGTAGTATGGCACCAACTTGTTCGACTAAATTGCTTGTGGGGTTAGAAAGGACACCTTATCTGGAATTCCTTGCCTGGTTTCTTCTTAAACTTCTTTGCATATAGCTAAAGTGGTTAGCTGGTGGTGAATGGGTCTAGTTGGTGCTACCAAAGTTGATGTATCACAGGAAAATTATCTTTTATGATCCCCTTTCAAATGTTTAATTTCTGTTCTGTGCGCGACCCAACTCAACTTTCTTATCTATATCCATGCCTCTTTCCATTGCAGGGAATAACAGGGGGCGGTTCGTAAGTGGAAGGGGATCTGGATTCCGGAATGAGGGGGTAAGAGGGCGTGGAACCTATGGAGGAAGTGGTGGTAGAGGCTACAGCCGCGGTGATTACAATGGCAGGACCGAGTTTAGTAATAATAGGGGCAGCAATCGAGGTGGATTTTCAAACCGTGGTGGTGATGGATATCAGAGGACTGATAGCAATGGGGGCACTGGTGGTGGTCGTGCAAACCGCGGTGGTGGGATGGGTGTCAACGGAACATCCAAGACTCTCCCACCGCGGGTGTCTGCTACTGCTTGAGGAACCATAGTTTAGATGAAGATCAGTGAGGGATTGATGTAGGTTTTTTAAAGTGATTGATAGCATTTGGTGGGCAGATTCTTATCCTTCGGGGAAATTTTTTCTAGTTAACTCTTTTTTTTTTTTTTTTGCATTTTTTTTTGTTTTTCTAATCCTGAGTGGTTTATAGGTTTATAGTAGAGTTCTCCAGTAACTTTCGTTGTCTAGTGTTGTAGTGTCCAAATGCCCAAGAAGACCTCTATTCATTTTGCGGGCACTTTTTGTATTCAGTGATTTATTTTTTTGGAAAATTGTTGGGTCGTGATACAGGGAATTAAAAATGTTTGCAGCAGCTATACCTCTTGAATGTGTTCTTTCATAAAATCTTATTGTAGATGTTCTGGTCATTCGCTATCATAATGCCTTTCTTTTGGTAATTTGCTTGACCGTCTTTTCTCTAGTGAGCATGTACTAAGCATGAAATGTTGAATTGATTTTGTAGTGAGCTAGGGTAAGGTTGATTTGAATGTAATCTTTTGTTGACAAAATGTATGCCTGGCATTCATCCAACCATTGCATCGATAAGGTACTTGCATGTGTTTGAACCATGGATTCATTTGACTTGTGATTATTATTGAATTATTGGATTATATTGGTTGAGGCATAATTTAATCTATTTTAAATTTGTTTGGATTAAATTATTTATGGTGTGTTTTGATTGCATTTAACGTAGATGTTTGTTTGACTTGGGATATGTAATGGCCGACTTGTCCTTGTAACTTACAATTGCCCAGCTATTGCTGGTGAACTTGGTCGAATTTTGAATCGTGCAAGCCACTACGTTCAGCATGATGGTGGCATTTGTTTCCTGTAACGAATCTAGACGAGTCTTGTGATCCGTTATAGTGGCAATCAGCAACATTTGGAGATCGTTGATTTTTTTAGTGGACAAAATCTTTTACATTTGGTTCATCGAGTCTCGATCATCATTTAGCAAACGTCCAAGGTGGCCTTTGACTTTAACTTTGTTGATTGAGGAAATTAGAGATTGAGGAGTTGAAGATATCTTCGACTACTCGTTAAAATCACGCATAAAGAGAGCTTGAAAATGTCTTCTGGATTTGTTGTGTTACGAGAAGTGTCGAGCGTTTGAATGTTAGAGTAGCATGATTCGGAATACTGCGTGACATTGCAGACAGCTTTGATTGAAGCGGCGCAGGGGCAAACGTCCCCGAAAGCCTAAGGGAGATCGATAACTTAATAGTTGGCAATTTTGCCTTTTTACGTAGGCCAACCGTTATTGCCATGTTTGCCAACCGAAAGTAAGTAATAATTTAACCTAGCATCAATTTCCTTAGTTTACAGTGGCTTACCATTTGACTAAGCATCGATTTCCTTAGTTTACAGCGGTACTGAAATCCTATTTTATTGAATTAATCTTGAAATTAATGAACAAAGCATCCAATTGGGTACTGTATCGTTTTGAAACAAAACACGTTCCTACAAAAAACCATTTTAACTGCAAGTTATAATAGCAGGAGAACTGTATCTATCTTGTTTTCTTGATTCTTGAAAGCTATATATATCTCTAATCACATAAAAATAGATTTCAAGCACACCCTAAACAAACGAATCATCCTCCTCTCCGTTTGTGTGTGTTCGAAATTACTCAACCATTAAGCAAAAAGCTCCCTCTCTCTCAAATTACTCAACCATCAAGGAAAAAAAAGAACAATGTCTGAAACTAGAGACTGGGGTGCTGGGACAGGATTCGAATGTTCAACAAGGATCAGGGTAAGTTCTTGGCACTTGTTCTTTAACTAGTTTGATCCTTTCATCTACATTTATGCAAGTTCTTTTTGATGGTTATGATCATAAAGAAATCCAGGGTATGCTATGGGTGTTAAAATTTTCATCCTTGAATTTTCTCACCACCTAAACAGAGATTCAATGGTTGCCATTTTTAATTTTTGGAATTTTCTGGTACGATAATTACACGCATTGGAATTACAAAATCATTGATTGGTTGTTTTGTTGAATGTAATTTGATCTAGAGTCCATGTATTCACTCTGCAAAAACCAAATACAGGGCAACCACACAATGAAATTGCAAGATTTGTGCATAACATACCTTTCGAATCACATAATGCAATTCTTACAATTTCCCGAAGAGAAGGTTCTCATGGATAAAATTGATTTTTTTTTCACCTACATAAAAAGTTAACCTATGATCCATGATCCAAAAACAGCTTCTTTGACTCATTTGCTAACATGTTCTTCGCCAATGTAGAGAATTTTCTATCAAAATGAACGATGATCAATCACTTTTGTTTGAGGTTTATTTGATTCAGAAAGAGGATGAAATGCACCGGCTCATAATTCCAAAAGAACTAGCACTAGACCATTTCTCCCCTCTAGCCAATTGTCATAACTACACATAGTTTGTAAAAATCACCAGCCCTGAAGACTTTGATCCTTTAGTGACAGTGAGGTATAATATTGTTGAAAGTGCCTTTGAGATAAGCAACAGATGGTGGATGAAGCACGCTATGCATCACAGTTTGAGGCCTATGGATGTGGTTTGATTCTAACTTCCATTTATTCATCCCTTCCTCGGTTCTCCTCATTTAAGATGTCCGACATAGTGTTTCTTTTTCCTTAGTTACGATGCATTCGTAATCGAGCTCTGATACCAACTGTCACAGTTTTAGAAATTTTCAAGCCAACCATGTGGCCTTCGATGCTATTAGGGCCGGCCCCAGGGTAAGCCTCCGGTCTCAAGAAACCCCCCGGCGCGGGGCAATATATATGACCCCTATTTTACCCTAAAAACATTTTCCTCCAAAATATTACACCAGCTTAAAAAATTAATTATATCTTCGTTATTCGTCTCTTCATATAAGAAAATACATTGTCATGTTAACAGAAAATATTCTTCTTTTAACGATGTTCATTTGTAATGTACATAATTAACTCATCATGAGTTTTAATATAAAAATATGTCATCGTATAAAATTATCTTTTATATGTCGATATTACTTTGCATTTGTTAGAAAATACTACAAATAAAAAATAATTTTGTTTATAATTAAACTAAGTGAAGGGAAAAATAGAATAATTCCCATTAAAGAGCTGACATTTAGATTTTGCAACATATAGCTAGTAACTTACAGTTTTTCAACTGCAACAAACATGTTTTCAATCTCTGATAGAATTTAGAATTTAGAATTCGTAGTGAAATTTAAAGTTAATTTTTTTAAAAGAAACAATAAACTATAATTTCTTACTAATTAACGGATGACAATAAAATATATCAGAGACCAATTTGATCATTCTTAATTCAATTGTCGAACTTAATATTTGTGTTTATCTCTGTCCTATTTTCCATTCACCCCATCTCTGCCTCTAAAAGGGATTGGAAATCTCCACCCCAGACCCCCACTACAAAAAATCTTCATGACCAAAAAATAAAATAACAAATTATTTCTTTGTAATTTCAGTTAAATAATCAAAATAATAATTCCCGAAAATGTATATTTAATATAAAAAGATAAATAACGTAATGAATGGGGCAAAGGATCCTCTCTCTAAACGGTGGCCGTAACTCAAATGAGCTTCGATCCTCTCTCTAATTTAACAGCATACGGAGTTAACAGTCCCAATTGCGAGAATAGGTTTTAGGGTTTTGTTGGAATCAAAATCTCATTGGACAGTCCACAAACCGCCGGGGAATTGGTAATGCCTTTGGCGTCGGAGAACCTTCGACCTGAGGTGGAATTCAACATGACGACGAAGAAGAAGCTCTTTATGCGCCAGAAGAAGAAACAAAAAAAGAAAAAGAGAAAAGAAAATTGAATTCCAGGAGATGAACACGGAAATGAAGAATCTTCATGGCTGGGCACTGACAATGGTGAAGAGGTACAAGGTTGAAAATTGGAACTCCCATTAATTTTCAGTAATCGGAATTTTTTTCCGTTGCGCTTCTTCTTCTTTTGATAATTGTCATTTGCGCTGCATTTACGAAGCGAGGGATTAGGGAAAGTAGATAAATTCCATGACAAATTCGGTTTTCCTGTTGAGGTGGTTCAAAACCCACAAAAATAAACAAAGATGATTTTTTTTGGTTTACTCATTTGGTTGTTTGGGAACATGATCAAGCAGATAACTGCAATATCTTATGACCGCAATAACCGTTTTTAGCCTGCATTCTAAACTCATACCAACGGCTATATATTTACCCCTCCTCAAAAGAACAGAGCCCTCTCTCTTCCTCTCCCTCCCTCTCTATAGAACTAATCTGCAGATTCGAGAAAACATCAAGAAAAATGTCTGACAACAGAGGCATTGGAACAGGTAGAGAAGGGAAAAGGAGAGAAGAGTCATTAGAAGGACATGCATCATCTTCATCTCAACCAGCGGATGCTACTGGCAGAAGGTCGCCCAAAGTTGTGCTTGTGAAGCACCCCGGAAGAGAAATCAAAATGGAGCAAGTACCTTCACCAAGAAAACTATTTAAGGTTTCTTTGACGAACTTGACTCTTTATTCGTGTCTATACATCCACACACACTTTAATATGCCATATATGCAGTACAAACTGATATGTTTTTACTCTTGGATGCAAGCAACATATTTAGCTTATCGGTTTAATCTGCTTGGTTTTTCTTATCAATTCTTCAATTTTCTTGCCTTTCAAACAGAGATTTTATGGTTCTCATTCTTTCTTTAACTGTGTCCTACCATCTTTGACAGTGGAACGGTGAAGTCATTAGTTGATTGATTTGTTGCATGTTCAAGTGATACAGTGCATGTATTAGCTCTGGAAAATCAGGTGATCGTGTGGGGTGGGTGGGTGGGTGTGGCGCTCAGTTTTCTTGCCTTCCAAATAGAGATTCTTGGGTTCTCATTCTTTTTCTAAAACTATTTTCTACCATCTTTGACATTGGAATGATAAAAGTCATTAGTTGATTGGATTGTTGAACTTCATGGGTTAGAGTGCATGTAATTATCTCTGGAAAATCAGTAATTGAAATAATTAATAAACCCCTTGAGAAGCTTAATCATAGCAACATTATTCTCTTGTTTCTTGGAAAGACCAGATGGTTTTGTTTCATGTACATAGACAACATGTGCTACTTTTGGAGGGAAAGAAAAACTAAAGAAGACAACCAACTAAATAAGCTAAAATAATTCTTTGGTTTCCTGACCATTTTCCTTAAATCACTCCACATGCATGATCCCAACAGTCTAGTCATCCCGAGAAAATTAAATAAATAAAGCTTGGAAGATCATAGATCTTCTTTCGGAATCTTTTTTTTTGTTTCTCAATGAAGATCTGTAGGTCTAGGAAATTTTTCATGGTTTCTAGTACTCACTTGATTTTGACTTGATGTATTTCAAGCTAAGCTGCATTGTTTTGCCCTATGTTCATCGCGTTCTTCCTCTATGCAGATTTAGAATGCCTGTGTATTCTGGCTCCCCAACCAGAGTTGGTGAAAAGATGGGAGTTTTTCTCTTTGAAGTGTTTGTGACTCCTGACGATCTTGTACAAGGTAGGCTTCTAATTCCTGTGGAAGCAGCTTTAGACTATTTTCCTACGCTACCCATTTGTCCGGATCTTCACGGGTTGATAGTGGTCTGCGACCATAGAAATTACGATTGGCATATGACACTGAGGTATGATCGGTCGGAAAATGAATGGTGGCACTTTGTATTACGGAACCATTTGGATGTTATGGATGTGCTTCGTTTCTACAAATCTGTCCCACTTTCTGACAACAATTGTTACCTGGTTGAAATTGTCAGAAAAAAGAGATCTGGAGATTATCGATGAATTTGAGCCTGAAGATTTCCTGTTTCAGCTGCCATTGATGAATGGAGAAATCCTGCTCGAAGGGCTCTTCATTCCCACAGAAGAAGTAAGCAATCATTTCCCTGCAGTTGGAATCCCTGCTGAGACACATGATATGAAAAGGCTTTATTTTACTCATCATCTACACAATTTTTGGTGCGTAAGCATCGTATGCTATCAAGGTACATTCCAGTTTCAGATAAATGAGTTCATGACTGAGCACAAATTGAAAGAAGGGGATGTGATTAAGTTTTATAAACCTGTCCGGCCTTTGAACTCGCGTCACTTCCTTGTTGAGTTTGTGAATGAACGTGTTACTCCGACTCAATTGGCAACCACAGCAACAACTGATAGCATGGACAGAGGCAGTGACAGACACGGCGATGGCGGAGAAGGAACAGATGGAGGCAGTAACACTCAATTGGCAACTGCAGCAACAACTGATAGCACGGTTAGAGGCAGTGACAGGCAGGGCGATGGCGCAGAAGGAACAGATGGAGGCAGTAACACTCAATTGGCAACAGCAGCAACAACTGATAGCACAGATAGGCCGAGAAGGAACAGACGGAGGCAGCAACACTCAGGGTGATGGCGGAGGAGGACAGATGGAGGCGGCAACACACAGGGTGGTGGCGGAGGAGGAACAGATGGAGGCGGCAACACTCAGGGTGGTGGTGGAGGAGGAACAGATAGATGCGGCAACACTCAGGGTGATGGTGGAGGAGGGCGTCGCAGTGGGCGCCACCGCAAGTGGTGGAAATTCAGTTTTGGAGGTTGCTGCATGGCATTGAAAAGCAATGCAAGGACGGAGGAGTCCCGACCAAGAAAGTAGCAGCAGAAAGGGTACTCTGATTGAATGAAACTGAAGCCAGTAAATTCTTGAAGTAGATCAGTAGAAGTGGAGGATAGTTTAAGTCATAGTTTTAGCTCTGGAGAAAGATGATCCGATGGTCAAGTCCATATGTATATATTCATTGAGATAGTGGACAGTTCCAAATAAATACCTCATACATTGCTGATGTATCCGAAGCGATTCTCTCTCGTGAATTTGCCAAATCTCACTGACTATCCACGACCTCCCTAAATTGGAGTTTTGGTTTGTTTTTACGGTTTCAACTGTTGCTTCTATGGAGTTGTCGTTCATGACCCAGAATTCTAAGAAAGTGAAATGGAAAATGTTTGACGCGATTTCTTTGGCACACACACGCACACACATTTCCTGTATCTGTTTATCCTTGTTTGAAGCGATTTCTGTCTTTTGGACAACCAAATTAACAGCCAAAAATAGACAGCATACTCCAATCACAATGCCAACTGCTCTAACGTCTAAATATTCAGAAAAACTGTTATTAGACTGCCCCCTTTGATAGTCTTACCCCTGAAAGAAATAAATTGATTACCAGCAACTATACTTACCCCACTCCAAACAAAAAAGACCCCCCTCTCTCTCACTCTTCAAAGGCCAGTAGTCTTGCAATGGCGATGTTCCTACAAAATATATGACGCAAGATTTTGCGAAATTTGATCAGTGCAGTAGATGCAGTTTCAGATGTCGGGGGAAAAAGATGCATTTCCTCTTCTCCACGCTAAAAGTGATCTATATTTTGACCTTACAGCTCCTTTAGATTGAGGGATTTTATGAGAAAAGAAAGGAAATTGAGAGAAAAAATATTATTTCCCATGTCTGGATTGACAAATAGGTGAAAATACTCTTTTCCATGTCTGGATTGACAAATATGTGAGAAATGGTGAGAAATGGTGAGAATTAAGAACCTGTTAAAATTCTCATTTTAATTCTCACTAATTTTGTTGAGATTTCGTGAGAGAATAAACCATGAGGAGTTTAATTTTTCATGTTTCTAATTTTATCCTTCATTTCTTTTATGGTACCAGTGACTACAAAGGGCATTTTAATAAAATAAACATGACACATTTTTTTTTTTTTTATGTATGCTAACTAAACAAGATAAATAATAAATTACTCCCTCTCTCATTTTGTCTATCCAAATGATACGATGAGAGATCATATTTCTTTCTTTTCTTTTCTCATTATTAAGGGAAACCATATTTTTTTCTCATCTTGGTAGCCAAAGGAGCTGTTACGTCCAAAAGAGAAAGAGGGTGAAACATTAGAGCATGCCTGTGAAAGGATTAAATGGAAAGATGATGACTACATTTTTTGGAGACATATTCTCGATTCTTTATTCGACACCATATTTGATGTCTGTTAGAATTTAGAGACAACGAAAGAACTTTGGAACGAACTAAATGCTAAGTACCTGACTGACGAAGTAAGAAATTTTTTGTTAGTCAATTCATGAACCATCGCATGGTTGATAATAAGCTTGTCATTGGTTAGTTGCATGAGATATAACATAGTCTGAATAAGTTTAAAGTTAGGAATATGAATATGGATGAATCTATTATTATATCCTTTGTGATTGATAAACTTTCACTGTCATGAAAAAATTATAAGGAACTCAAACACAAGATCGGAAAACTTACTTTTAAAAATTAGCCCACTAGTTTTTAAAGGAAGAGGAAACTAAATGTCACGAGAGTAAGCATGACACCTTAAAGGTTCATGCGGCGGAGAAAGGTTTTGGTTCCAACAAGTAAAACCATAAACGTAAATATCAAGGTAAGAATAGTCTCGGAAAAGGAAAAAAAGCAAGATCTTACCATTATAGGTTGTTGGCATTGCGGCAAATTTGGGCACATCAAAAGAGATTTTCAATCCTAAAAATGTGGAAAATTGGTGAAAAACCAAGAGTATGGGGGGCAAAGAATTCCAAACTGATTGCTGTCATTTTTGAGGTTAATGTTCTTGAGAATGCTAAAGATTGATAAATTAACTTAGATGTGACAAAACATATGTTCAATAACAAAAAGTTTTTTACCGACTATGATTCAGTACTGCTTTCTATATGAGAGATTCGTGAATGGCTATAGAGGGAAAAGACAAAGTGAATTTGGAATTCACTTCTAGAAAATACGAGAAGTTAGAAAAAATCTCGTGTATGGAAGTTTGCTTAATAAGCATAGTTTTAAATTAGTGTTGAGACAGATAAGTTTGTTATTTCCGAGAATGATACTTTTGTTTGAAAAAACTATGTGTACGAGAAAATGTTTAAACTTAATATCAATATAATTGCTTCTACTTATATGCTTCACTCTCTTTCTTTATATGACATACTCGCTTATGTCATATGAGCGTTAGAAAAATGAATTGAATGGATAAATCAAATGTAATTCCTAAATATGAGATTGAAATGGTTGATAAATGTAAAATTTGCATACAAACTAAAATAACTAGAATGTCATTTTCTAAAATTGAACGAACGTCATTTTTATTTGAATTGATACATAAAGATGTATGTGATTTCATAGCACTGTAAGAAATATTTTGCCACATTCGTAAATGATTATTCTAAATTCTGCTTTGCTTATTTGTTAAATTCAAAAGATGAAGTTCTTGATTCACAACATACAAAAAATAAAAAAATCCATGTGGAATTAATATCAACCGATTTAGGTTTGATAGGAGTGACGAATACTACTTTTCTTATGGAATTAATATGAAACTGTGAAAATTATTTGTGGATTAACTGTACTTTGCGCACCACAACAAAATAAAATGATCGAAAAAAATAATAGGAATTTAACTGAAAGGATAGATACTATACTTAATAATATTGGATTGGATAGCGGTTTTGGGAACGGAGGCTTACTTACCACAACTTATATTATGAGATATATCTCAAAAAGTCAAATATTACTCCAAATGTGTATTTTTTGTGGCGAAACCAAATAATGCTGTTTGTATGAATAATTATGTCTAGATGAATTTTTTGGTTTACCCATTTGTCCACCTTCACCAGAATGACATGGATTTGCATAGGATACTGAATCCTATTATCTGATGCTGTGTCGATTTTGATAATTGGGTTGTTCAAACTCGATCACAGTTTGATTGTCCACTTAATATTAATAATAATTGTTTCTGGTGAATTTCTATTTTTTTTTCTATATTTATAAAAACAAAAAAAAAATTATTTTTCCGCGTCGGTGTTCCCCGAGCTCGGGGGCTTGCGGGTTGCCCTGGGGCTGGCCCTGATCCCAGGTTATGACGGTTTTTGGTTGTTTGGGAACATGATCAAGCCACCAAGTAGACAACTGCTCTATCTTATAACCGCAATAACCGTTATTATCCTGCCTTCTAAACTCATACCAACAGCTATATATTTACCTCCTCAAAAGAACAGAGCCCTTTCTCTCCCTCTCCCTCTCCCTCTAGAACTATTCTGCAGATTCAAGAAAACATCAAGAAAATGTCTGACAACAGAGGCATTGGTACAGGTAGAGAAGGGAAAAGGAGAGAGGAGTCATTAGAAGGACATGCATCGTCTTCATCTCAACCAGCGGATGCTACAGGCAGAAGGTCGCCCAATGTTGTGCCTGTGAATCACCCCGGAGGAGAAATCGAATTGGGGTAAGTACCCAACACTCGTTCTTCACCAAGAAAACTGATTATATTTAAGGTTTCTTTGACAAACTTTATTTGTGTCTGTACATTCACACACACACACACACTCTTTGATATGCCATATGTGCAGTACATACTGATGTTTTTACTTGCATGCAAACAACATATTTAGCTTATTGGTGTAATCTGCGGGGGGGTTTTTCTTCTCAATTCTTCAATTTTCTTGCCTTTCAAATAGAGATCCAACGGTTCTCATTCTTTCTTTAACTGTGTTCTACCATCTTTGACAGTGAAATGGTGAACTCATTAGTTGATTGGTTTGTTGCACACAGTGCATGCATTAGCTCTAGAAAATCAGGTGATCTTGTGGGAATGGGATGTTGTTCTTTTCAGTTCTTCCATTTTCTTGCCTCCCAAACAGAGATTGTTGGGTTCTCATACTTTTTCTAAAACTATTTTCAAGGGCTAGAGTGCAACATTTGGGTTTCTTGGAAAGAACAGATTGTTTTGTTTCATGTGCATAGACAACATGTGCTACTTTTTAAGGGAAAAAAAATAAAGAAGACAACATGTGCTAAATTTATTTCTTTAGTTTTCCGACCATTTCCCTTAATCTTCGTAAAATCGCTCCACATTTCCCTCCGAATCTTTTTTTTTTCCCTTTCTAATACTCACTTTATTTTGACTTGATGTATTTTAAGCTAAGCTGCATTGTTTTGCCCTATATTCACCATGTTCTTCCCCTATGCAGATTTAGAGCGCCTGTGTATTCCGGCTCCCCAACCGAAGTTGGTGAAAAGATGGGAATTTTTCTGTTTGAAGCGTTTGTGACTCCTGAAGATCTTGACCTAGGCAGGCTCCTAATTCCCGTGGAAGCAGCTTTGGACTACTTCCCTGTTTCCCCCTATGATCCGGAAACTTACACGAAGGAAATAGTGATTTGCAACGCTAACAACTCCGAGTGGCATATGACACTGAGTTATGATCGGTTAGACTGTTTCTTCGCCATGGATGGCAGGTGGCGGAGTTTTGTATTGTGGAACCGTGTGGGCGTTCTGGATGTGGTTCGTTTCTACAAACCTGTCCCAGTTTCTTACAACGACTATTACCTGGTTGCAATTGTCAAAAGACAAGATCAAGAGAATATCAATGAATTCGAGCCTCAAGATTTCCTGTTTCAGCTGCAATTGAGTGATGCAGGAATCCTGCTCGAAAGGCTCTTCATTCCGGTAGAAGAAGTACGCAATCATTTCAATGCGGTTGGAATCCCTGCCGAGACACATCACATGGAGAGGCTATATTTTACTGATCATCTGCGCAGATTTTGGTGCATAAAAATCACATGCCATAAAGGTACTTTCCAACTTCTGATGGATGAGTTCATAAAAGCGCACAATTTGGAAGAAGGAGATATGATTATGTTTTATAAACCTGTTCGGCCTTTAAACTCGCGTCACTTCCTAATTCACTATGTGACACAACGTGTTACAACTCCGACTCAACTGGGGACTGCAGCAGTAGATGATAGCACGGATAGAGGCGGTGACAGACTGGGTGATGGTGGAGGAGGAACAGATAGAGGCGGCAACACACAGGGTGATGGTGGAGGAGGGAGGAGTCGCAGTGGGAGCTGGCGCATGTGGTGGAAATCCAGTTTTGGAGGTTGCTGTATGGCATTGAAAAACAATGGAAGGACTGAGGAGTCCTGAACAAGAAAGTAGTAGCAGAAAGGGTACTCTGATTGAGTGAAACTGAAGCCAGTAAATTGTTGAAGTAGACAGTAGGAGTAGATGATATTGTTTTATCTAGGCAGAAAGATAATCTGATTGTCGAGTTCATATCTTCATTGGTTTGTTGGTTTTATGGTTTCAACTATAATCTGATATAGTTTTTATGACCCAAAATTTATAAGGAAGTAAAATGGGATTTGGATCAAAGTTATTAATCTCGTATTGGTGAGCATGCTATTTTTGTTATTAGTATAGTACATACTGATATCGGTGCATATTGACATACCGTTTCGAATTACTGCTAAAAATGTTATAAATTTTACAAATAATAATTTTAGAAAGACATCATAACAAAACAACCCTTAATTTGATTTTAGATGTTGGACATTAGTTAGGCCGAGGGATCAGAACTCAGAAGATTCAGAACCAAACAGCCCTATGTTTTGCTATAATTACAAAACATACCCAAAAGATGAAGGAAAAAAAACGTGCCTCAACCGAGATCCGGTATTCTAAAACTGGCCGGACCAATCTGGATGAGCCGATATCTTGCCCGGAACAAAAAGGATTCTAATGTGATTTGACGGTCAAATTCATGTTATATGTGATGGCATGATCCTTTTTTACCTAATAATTTATAAAAAATTAGTGCAAAACTAAAGAACGTAATTTTTAAAAAAAAATAATAATATAAAAACGGGAGGGGAAATTGAGCTTAATGCTGCCTAAAAACCCTCAGACTTCTCTATCATCGATTTGGGGACTGCGAGATAGCGGGAGTCTCGCTCTCTCTCTCTCTCCCATTCTCACACCAGCGAGTTGTGAGAGAAACTTCGATCAATTCACAATGCGTTATTCAATTGATCTCAATAATGTAACAGGATACGTAATCGCCAATCCCGTTTCCAGGATTCGGTTTTTTGGGATTTTTTGGACGCAAAATGTCATCGGCCAGGCCAGGTCATCGACCTCTGCCCAGATAAGGTTGGATGTGGCGGCGGAGAGCAGTGGAATTCAGCATGACGGCGAGGAATCGCCTAAAGCGCCAGAAGAACAAACATCATGGAAGAAAAATGAAAAAGAAAAAGCAAACTGATTCCAGGAGAAGAACATGAGAAAAGAAGAATCTTCATTGGGATTGGCAAAGGTTGAGAATTTTAATTCACCTCAGGTTTAGTAATCTGAATTTTGTCAGTTCCGCTTTATTTACAAAATGATTAAGTTTAATCCGAATCCAGGGTGTCAGGCTGCCCTAGAGTGGGAGGACTCGTTTTACATTTATCACAAGGAACTGCTCTTAAGATGAGAGCGAGACGGAATATACACTTTCTTCGCACCGTAGCATATCATTGGATTAGTAGGTTTCCACTTGTCACATGTAACAACTGATTACTGAAAGCCACCAGCTAGTTTTAGGCTAAACGATTCATATGATCAAGTCGAAACTGAACATTCATTCATTCCTCATCACTGTGCGGGCCTTCACACTCACCCGAACTCTAGTTTTCTGGTTGCCTGATTGGCCCAACGAGTTAAAGGGGCAAGATGGGACCAAAAGGTCGGGGAAAGCTGTAATCAGAACTCCAAGGGCTTTTTAATTCATTCATTATATTTTTTAAGCTAATTATTAGACTTCATGGCAAAATGTTATTTTTGTGGTTGTTCAGAAAAAAAGACTTTTTTTTATAACGGTTTCTGGTTGTTTGGGACGCATGATCAAGCCGCCATATACATAAGCACTACAACATATAACTGCAAAAACCGTTTTTGGCCTGCCTTATAAAGTCTCATACTAACAGCCATATATTCACCACAACTCCAAAGACCTTAGCGCTCTCTCTCTCTCTCTCTAACTACTTAGCATTTTCAAGAAAGCATCAAGAAAAATGTCTGACAACATAGGCATTGGTACAGATAAAGAAGGGAAAACGAAAGAGGTCTCCTTAGAAGGACATGCATCTTCTTCATCTCAAACAGCTGTAGCTACTGGTACAACAAGGCCTGACGTTTTGACTGAGGGGGAACCCGGAAAAGAAACACAATCGGGGTAAGTACCTGCCACCTGTTCTTTGACCAACTTGAATCTTTATTTGTATCTACTATCTATACGGATATGTACACTTCTATATGCATATATGCAATACATACTACTACGTCTTCTAATTGCATTCAAAGAGCAAGTTTGGTTTCTTGGTGTTATCTGTGGGATTTTTCTTTTCAATTCTCCCATTTTCTTGCCTCCCAAACATTGATTCAAGGGTTCTTATCTTAATTGAACCTCGTTGTACCATCTTTGGTGGTGGACTGATAAAAGTCATTAATTGATTGGTTTTTCAGTAGATACATTGGAATACACTTATTGAATTTATCAAGAAACCCCTATAGAAGATTAATCATAGCAGCATTATTTTTGGGTTTTCTTGGAAAGAACAAATTGTTTCATGTACACAGACAAGATGTGCAACTTTTGGAGGGGAAGAAAAACAAAAGATGACAGTGCGGAGTAGAAGCCAGGTTCATTTCTTTGGTTCCTGACCATTTGCCCAAAACCCCCTCACATTGTCTTAGTCATGCCGATAAAAAAAAAAATAAATAGAGTCCCGTAGGAACTAAGGGACTAGTGGCCTGTGGCCTGTCTCAACTTCGTGAGTGAAAACATAGATCTTTTTCGCAAAACTTTCTTTTGTCTCGATGAAGATCAGTGGGTCTAGTGAATGTTTCATGGTTTCTATCCTCACTCAATTTTGGGTGTGATGTATTACAAGCTATGCTGTAATGTTTTGCCAATTGTCATTGTCAATGGACTTGTTCATGTTTTTCCCCACTATGCAGATCTACTATCAGAAGACCTGTGTATTCTGGCACTCCAACCAAAATTGGTTTAAGGATGGGAATTTTGCTCTTTGGAGTGTTTGTGACTCGAGGTGATATTGAACTAGACAGGCTCCTAATTCCTGTGGAAGAGGCTTCAGACTATTTTCCTCCTTTTGCCCATCGTCAAGAAACTTACAAGGAGTGGATAGGGATTTCTGACCCTCGACATTTCGACTGGAAGATGATGCTTAGGTACGATAGATCAGAGTGTTCCTTCGTCCTGTCAAGCGAATGGAAGTTGTTTGTCGCTTCGAACCATTTAGGAGTTATGGACCTGATACGCTTCTACAAACCCGTCCCAATTAAATACGACAGCGATTACTTTGTTCAAATTGTAAAAAGAAGAGATCCCAATATTATCCCAGAATTCAAGCCTGAAAATCTCCTGTTTGAGCTACCATTGACCGGCTTGGGCTTCTGGTTCAGAAGGCTCTTGATTCCTGGGGAAGATGTAAGAACTCATTTTCCAGCAGTTGGGATCCCTTCTGAAACACATATGATCGAAAGGCTTTATTTTACAGATTATCTAAGCGATCAATGGAGCATAAAGATCATATGCTATGATGTTATTTACCAGCTTATGATAGAAGAATTCATGATTGCGCACGATCTGGGAGTAGGAGATGTGTTTGTGTTTTATAAACCTGACCATTTTTTACACTCCCGTCACTTCCTTATTGGATTTCGTAAAGGGACTGGTGAAAGAAGGACTCTAGCAGCGACTTTTGCATTACATAACAGCCCGGATAGAGGCGGGGATGGACAGGGTGATGGAGAAGGTGGAGGTCGCACTGGGGGCCTCAAATGGTGGAAATTAGGGTTTGGAGGTTGCTGTATGGCAAGGAAAAGCAATACTAGGATTTGTGACCAAGAAATGTGATTAGTTGTTCCCTTGTAAGTTGTTGAAGTAGACAGTAGGACTAAGTCATAGTTCAAGTAGTAGTTTTTTTTTTTGCTGAGTAGTTCAAGTGCTATATAGCACTGCAGGAATATAATATGACTGTCGATTTCATATATTCATTGAGATAGCAAACTGTGATAACAAATGAATCCGAAGCATTTCTCTCCCCTTGTGAATTTTTAAAACCTCAGTGATAATCAAGAATCAATAATATTGAGGTCAAATATGTATAACATATATAATTTTATGGGGCAAAGTATATATATTTGTGAGTATATTATTACTGACATGCTGTGCGAAAATAACGTTATTTTGATGCTTACAAAACTATCTAAACAGTCAGGAAGTGTTCGGACAATTTGCGAGCAATTTTTAAGACCGCAAAAAAATATTAATTTGACATGTTAATGAGCAATTCGGTTTCCATTCTGTTGACATTCAAACAGATATTAAGGGAGTAACGGATTTACATGTTCAATTATTTATTAATCAAACTTGTGCCTGCATGTACGTATGTCTATATGTATGTATATACACTTCAAGTATAAACAGCCGTTAGCTTGCAATGAATTCCATCAAAGAATAGACTCTCTCTCTCTCTCTCTCTCTCACACACACACACACACACACACACTCTCTTCAAAGTCTTCAAACTAGTAATAGGTTAAAAAATTCGTTCTACGAACATAAAGAATTCATATGTACGTACACATATGTTAGCTATCAATTCATTTGGGTAAGTTGATGACTATCCTGTCCTCCCTGTGCTTGATATATGATCAACATTTACTGCCATGCTCTCATGCCCTAAAACAACAAAAATATGCACCACCAAATTTCTTTTTATCCTTCTTGCGACTAACGCCATTGTCACTCTTGTGTCCTTCACTATCGTCTTGTTGATTCTCTCTTCCTTGATTATGATCGTCCCCTATGCCTTCAATTCCTGCATTTTCTGTGCTATCATCATCATCATTGTTGTTGTCTTCTTCATCATCATCCCAATTTCTATCGTCATATCGTGCAACAGCACCCCATTGTTGAGTCAGATTAGAACTCCCATCGAACTCATCTATCTTGTTCACATGTTGAATGAGAAAGTGTCGCGAGTCCAAAGGCTGGATAGGTTTATAGAACCTAATTACATCCCCATTTTCCACTTTGTACTCCTTCACAAATGCCTCCCAATCATTTTCAACAAAGTAGGTTCCAAAGAAGCACCTGATTTTACAGCACCACTCATTGTTTTTAGCATCAGTGAAATGAAGTCTCTCCACATCATGAGTTTCAGCTGGAATCCCGACTGCAGGAAAATACTTTCTCACTTGTTCCTCAGCAAGACTAAGCCGTGGCCTCTCCCATTCGACATCGGATAGTGTCAACTCCTTCTGGAAAAGGAAATTTTCCTCCTTGAACTCTAAATTTTCCTCTGGATTTTTTCTAGAAATAGCTGAAACAAGGAAACTATCGTAGTCTGCACGGGGGAAAGGTTTGTAAAACCGAACCACATTCTTAGTCTCAAAATTATTCTGCTCAGCAAACCGTAGCCAGTCCTCTATCACAAAGACACATTCCTCAGGATCGTACTTGATTTTCGTGTTCCACCACCAATTGCAAGTGTCCGTAGTTATTTTAATTTCTGTCTCTTTTTCTTCTTTACATTCTCCTCTTGGAAGAAATCTTGCAAAATAGTCCATTGCTATTTCCACAGGAATTAAGAGCCTCCCTTGCTTATCAACTCCGGTAGGTGTCAACCGCATTTGAAAGAGTAAATTCCTCCACTTGAACCCAAAAACTTTGGTTTGTTTCGGGGTAGTTAGCAACAAAGCTCCATCGCTATCATCATGTTTCTTGAGATGTTGAATGAGGAAGTGTCGCGAGGTCAAAGGCTGAAATCGCTGGAAAGGTGGTCGGTAGAACCTAATAACATCCCCAGCTTCCACATTGTTCTCCTTCACATACTCCCCCCAATCAATCATGTAGGTTCCTGACAAATGGTACCTGACTTTCATGCACCACTCCCTGTTTTGCGCATCGGTAAAATACAACCTCTCCACATGACGCGGAGTTTCCGAGCCATGTGTTGGGATACGGATCGCACGAAAATGCCTTCTTACTATTTCCTCATCGAGGACTATAGATGCAAAATTGATGTCATATCTGCTCACTAGCCACTGGAACTCAAACTTTTCCCTCATGAATATTGCAGGAAACCTCTCATCAACAGCTTCCTCGTCATTCCTCAGTTTGTCATGTTTTTCAATCAGGTAGTGATGGTTCTTAGCACCAGCAGGTCTGAAGAAGCTAATCATGTCCTTAACTTTCAAATTGTTGGACACGGCATACCCTAGCCACCACTCGGTGTCTATCAAAAACGCACATTCCTCTTGGTTGTACCTCATTGTCATGGGCCAAACGTGGTCTTGGGTGTCAGAAATGTTGATTTTTTTCTCCCAAATTCTTGGAGTCTGTTTGCGTGGTGGAATATTGGGAAATTCTTTGCCTAAGGTTATTTCCGCAGGAATGAGTAACCTGCCCTGTCCAATATCATCGGGTGTCAACCGAATCTCAAACAGGAAAATTTTCCTAGTGAAGGAAGGAACTGTGGTTGGCATAGATAGCCACAAATTCTCATCCCATTTCCGGGTTGTTGGAATACCAAACAAAGGACTATCCGGTTTGTCAGTGAAATCATCTTCTATTCCTTGTAGATTCTCCTTGTCACCCCTAATCGGCGAGTCTCTGCAAATTTACAAAACGGGAAAGAAAACCAATCATAAGTCAGTCGATCTGAATTTACCCAAAACAAAATCAATCTGATAATAGGAGTACATGAAATCCAAGCAAACTTTGCAGGATTGGCCTTATCATGGTATGCCGAAAAATGTATGCCTGTGATCACTCATATCAAATCAACTTAGCAGTCAGAGATTCAACAAGTTCATGAAAGTACCGAGCCCCTAGAATGAGTAAAAAAAACACCCTTTTCTTCTCGTATCAAATCAACTTAGCAGAACACATGAATCAAACGAAATCCTCAGAGGAACACTAGTCAAAAAGGAAAGATCAATCAATCAAACATGCACTCGATGTTTTACAGATGAATCCATTAATAGAAGTGAGAGTTGAACCACTGACCTGCTGCTGAAGAAGACAGGATACATAGAGATGCAGACCTTGAAGTTTTTTTTTTCTTCCTAAAATCTGGTAGCCCTTACAGTTTATAAATAATGAAAAGTAGAGGAACAAAGAGGGGAGAAGAACGTGATGAGGGTTTTTCTTTTTTTCTTGTTTTTTTTGTTTGTTGAAGGGGTTATAATTAATTTCCATAAATGATTTCCTATTTTGCATTGTGGAGTATTAATTAAAGCATTAATATTTTCCAAGGAAAGAATCAAATAAAATCCCACAATTATAGCAAATCCATCACATCCCAAGTTTATAGGAAACTATCTCCGAAACTGTAGTTCCCAAATCTCCTCTCTCAAATACAGAAGATAAGTATAACTTTACGAATATCGTAAACCCTAATCGCCATGGGCATTGGTTTCAAGGTCCAATTTTTCAATTTACGATCGGAGGTAGGCAAATTTAACTGCCAACGAAGACCTTTCTCTTGAAATTTCAAAAGATAACGGATATCGTAAACCCTCAACTCCATTATCTCGCTCGCAGTTGGATTCATCAACTTCCAATTTCTTTTAGTTAGGATCAGGGATTGGCCATTTTCCCGCCAAAAGAAGACCTTTTCTCCTGGCAGTGTCCACCTGGGAAAAATGGGCAGGACCAAGTACAGGTGAAATTAAAAATCAGTGAATCGAATCAGACCGAAAAATCGGACCCAATCTCCGGTTTAAGAAGCTCAAAATTTGATTCGGTTCGGTTTTGATTTGAAGTTTTTGAGAAATTAGAGAACCGGTCAGGTTTCCAATTTTTGGGTGTTAAAAATTGATCCGAACTAGACTGCCTTGACCCAAAATGGCCCAAAGATGGGCTTAACTCGAATTGTTAATTTATTATATAATGGCCCAAAGTTGGGTTTCAATTGGGTTTATTTTATGAATTTATTTTTTATTTTTTTGAATTTGACCCGAAATGTGACCTTAAAAAGCCAAACAATTCAAATCGGACCGAAATCGATCCAAATTGATTGAAACCAACCGAGTAACCAATCCGGTTTTGGTTTACAAATTTTCCAAACCAAAAGAACAATTTAGTCCTATAAATTCCACCAAACCAGACCATTTACGACCAAGGGTGAAACTGCTTTTCGACCACTTTTGTGCTCTGCCTTTGTGGGCTTTCTTATTTTTTTCTCATTTTTCTTCCTTTATTCCTTCCTAAGTGGTAAAAAAACTACGTTCGTATATGAGTTATTAGGTGATATTCACTAACTAATTATTATTAGGTGCTTCTGGAAGATCATGTGGTCATTCTTAGACCTTAGCTGATATTCTTAGTCAATAAGTTATCACAAATAATATGAGTTATTTTTTGTCTCTCAATAACGCAACAGATATGTATATTGATTTTCCACCTGATAATATTATCGCTACATAATTTGTTTGAAATAACTCTTCGTACTCCGGAACATCTGGCGATTACTCCCAATCACGATAACACACATTAATAAGATCACCTTTGCTTTTTGGTTTGTAAACGTATGGCTACATGAAATCAAAATAAAAAAGCTAGAATTTTGGAATTTTCTTCAGATAGAATTTTGCAAACTCCAGTTGTTCTCTGCAGAAAGACTATCAGATTATCTTTCTGCAGAGCTAAAACTATGGCTTGAACTGTCATCTACTTCAACAATTTACTGACTTCAGTTCCATTCAATCAGTGTACTACTTTCTTGTTCAGGACTCCTCCGTACTTGGATTGCTTTTCAATGCCATACAGCAACCTCCAAAGCTGAATTTCCACCAACTGCTGCTGCGCGCACTGCGACTCCCTCCTACATCATCACCCTGTGTGTTGCTGCCTCTATCTGTTCCTCCTCCGTCATCACCCTGAGCGTTGTCGCCTCCATCTGTTCCTTCTCCGCCATCGCCCTGTGTGTCACTGCCTCTACCCGTGCTATCTGTGCTATCAGTTGTTGCTGCAGTTTCCAATTGCGTTGGAGTAACACGTTCTTTCACAAGCACAACAAGGAAGTGACGCGAATTTAAAGGCCGGACAGGTTTATAAAACTTAATCATATCCCCTTCTTCCAAATTGTGCTCAGTGATGAACTGATGCATCAAAAACTGGAAAGTATCATAATAGCATAGGATTCTTATGCGCCAAAAACTGTGCCGATAATCAGTAAAATAAAGCCTCTCCATGTCATGTGTCTCAGCAGGGATTCCAACTGCAGGGAAATGATTGCTTACTTCTTCTGCGGGAATGAAGACCCTTTCGAGCAGGATTTCTGCTTTCGTCAATGACACCTGAAACAGGAAATCTTCAGGCTCGAATTCTTCGATAATCTCCAGATCTCTTCTTGTGACAATTTCAACCAGGTAATAATTGTTGTCAGAAAGTGGGATAGATTTATAGAAACGAAGCACATCCATAACATCCAAATGGTTCCGCAATATAAAATTCCGCCACACGCCTCCCATGGCGAAGGAACACTCTGACCGATCATACCCCAGTGTCATACACCACTCGAAGTTTGTATAGTCGCTGACTACTATCTTCTCCTTATGGTCCGGATATTTGGGTAGCATAGGGAAATAGTCTAAAGCTGCTTCCACAGGAATTAGAAGCCTTCCTCCGCGAAGATCGTCAGCAGTCACAAACACTTCAAAGAGAAAAATTCCCATCTTTTCACCGACTCTGGTTGGGGAACCAGAATAAGCAGGGATTCTAAATCTGCGTAGGGGAAAAACATGGTGAATATAGGGCAAAACAATGCAGTTTAGCTAGAAATACATCAAGTCAAAATAAAGGGAGTATTAGAAACCATGAAACATTCCCTAAACCTACTGATCTTCTTTGAGGAAAAAAAAGATTCGAAAAGAAGATCGATATTTTTCCAAGCTTAATTGATTTTTTCAGGGTGACTAGACACGCATGTGGAACAATTTTTTTCGAAGTTTAAGGAAAATGGTCGGGAAACCACAGAAATAATCCAAGTACATGAAACTGAACAATCTGTTCTTTCCAAGAAAACCCAAGAATAATGTTGCTATGATTAAGCTTTTCTTGGGGTTTCTTGATTATTTTTTCCAGAGATAATACACGTACTCTAGCCCTTGAATGTTCAACAAACCAATCAACTAATGACTTTTATCATTACAATGTCAAAGATAATCAGAAAATAGTTTTAGAAAATGGATGAGAACCCAAGAATCTCTGTTTGGGGGGGGGGG
>JABCMJ010000385.1:0-10170 GCA_014822125.1 Arbutus unedo
ACAAAATTAAAATACTGATTTGGCCGGCGCATCAGCGACACTTTTGCCGGTCGATCAGCTAACATGGGTTCTTGAAAAACTTGTAATGCCTTTACATAATCCGAAATCAGAAACCTTTGCAACCCAATTCTCATCCAACAAAATATTTGTGCTCTTTATGTCTCGATGTATGATTCCCCCTTTGGTACCACTATGAAGGTAGTCTAGTCCTCGTGCAGAACCGACACAAATTTTGAGCCTTTGTTCCCATGTGAGAAAAGATATACGCCCATCACTTTCTTCTCCCCTAAATTTATAGAGTTGATTGGCAAGGGTGCCGCGCGCTACATATTCATAAACAATGATCATCTCTTGATTTTCGTTGCAATAACCAATCAGCGCAACAAGATGTGTATGTTGTAGCTTTGAAAGCATCTTCACCTCTGTCCAAAACTCTTCAGCACCTTGTTTAGACCGATCATGCAACCGCTTTATGGCAACGATTGTACCACCGTCATCAATAAACCCTTTATATACCTTACCAAATCCCCCAGTTCCGACAACCAATGCATCATCGAAGTTATTGGTCGTTATTAGAATCTCAGCCAGTGAAAAAAAACGACAAGATTCCTCCGCTAGAATCACACCACTTTCAATTGCATCCTCAGTCTCGGAAGAGGACCCTTCAAGGGACCAGCCTCCCGCTTGATCGAAGGGATTAGAACAAGGCAATATAAACCATGTATCACTCGAATTTTGTGATCGGTAATTTTCGGGACTTGAACTTGCTAAACTAGAAATGTTAATGGCAAGCTGGTCTTCTGGAAAAAACTCCATCTCCAAATCTGACATACGCCGGAGAATTTCCTTAAGATAACTAGAGAATGGGGAATAAGAGAGGTCTCACCGGAGATGGTCAAATGACTGGAAAAAAAGATGGAGGAATGGGGGATGACAGAGAAGCATATTGAGAGCCATGAGACAAAAGAATTAGATCACCGATAACCGTAATATTCCATCACAAGTAAAATCAAACTTTCACGCTTTCCAAATAAAAAAATTAGGATTTCTCGCTGGTGATTGTTACAATACAATTATGGAGAAAGACAGAGGAAAGGGGGGAGAGAAGGAAAATGGTTCTAAGTGAAACCGCGTCCATGAGCATTCTTATAATTAATAATGACATTTGTATAAATAGAAAGAGATATGAAAAAGAAATAAGATATAAATAGAGTGAGGGGTGTCCAAATTTTATCACCTTCAGACGGATAAAATTTGGACCCTGAATATCAAACTTTGAGTCCAAAAGCCGATAACAAAATCCCGAATATAACAACTTAAATTATCATATCCGGAGTCCAAATTTTATCCTCTCATTTGATTGTTATCAAACAGGGTTTTAGTTCTAAAATTCATAACTCTACTAGGTAAAATTTTGAAGCTTTCAAGATTATACCCATTCAGAGAACATAAATGACGATGAAATATACCCCCAAACAAAGCATCACCTTATAGTTGAGTGTCAAATGAGAGATGTTTCTACTTATATTCTTACTAATGTAATTTCTTCAAATTTGTCTTAAAGACACCATGCGTTCACACGACGTCGGTTTGTAATTTTTCATTTTTGTTATCAGTTTTGTTTGTAATCAAATTACGTAATGTTTTTATTTCCAGATTGTTAGGTCTTCAATTTTCTAATTTTGTAATTTACAAAATTAAATTTTTAGTTGTTTGCTTTTCCAGCATTGTTTTTCTACACCTTGATGGTTGTCAGGACTGAAGGCTCAATGAGGCTCGCACATCGTGTAACTAGTCCACCTTTGCGCGCAAGACAGTGTGCGGGCAGGCCAAACTGAAATTCGATTCGTACAACCCAACTTCGATAAAATTCCACTTAGGTGCAAAGTGGTTGGGCACTGCCATGTAGAGTACAACTTGAAACTCGCTGCGTCATGCATGACATGAGAGGACGAAATACATTCTACTAAGCAAAGTACGTACTAGAAATTACTCTCAAGTTCTTTCAATTAGAACCACGGCCTCCTTCAGAAACACACTTGAGTATCGGTCTGTAACTGATATACTCACAGTTCAAAGAAATTGATTTACAGTAAAAACAACTCGAAGAAGAATACACCGAACTAAAGACTCCACAGTTATGTTCAAAATTTTAGCTAATGTTATTTGCCCCCTTCTCAACACTCGGGTTAGGGGGGGGGGGGGAAAGATTACAAGAAAGATTGGAAAGCAAGAACCAAAGAAGGCCAACATCCCATGCCTTGCTTTCATAATCCATGTTATCTTTTTCAACTTTATAAATTCTTCCCTCACAATGAATCAAAGCTAGTAATTTTTCTTGTGAGTCTCACACAAAGATCATTGAGCTAAAAATTAAAAACTTTCTTGCTTAAATACGTTTCACATTTCTGGTTGTTCAACTGTTCCATGAGTTCTTTTAATTACACTTTCCTCCCTACATATACACCTCATCTTCACTTCATTTCTGCACTCTATTTTGATCCCTTCCCTCTCAGCAGTATATAGTACCGAGCTTCTTTCTCTCTTGGAGGCTTTCTTGATCAGATGGGGAAGCAGAAAGTGACCGATATGGCATTTCTTGCTGTCTTTTTCTTCTCTCTCCTTGCTTTCTCATGTAAGTTTTTCTTTTTGAACTACAATTTAAGAGTATATATATATATTCACTATGCATTACCAAAAGATTTACGATGACGCTCGATGAGTTAACTAATTCTTTATCTCTATCAAGCCGAACATTTTCAATTCTCACGTTTTGAAGACGGATTCGTATTAGTAAGATCTTCATCCAAAAGGGTCTTTCGACACAATCGCACAATGTACTTAGAACTGTCGTGAAAAAGTGGAAGAGTAGCAATCATCACCCCCTCAGGAGAGGGTTTTTCTCATATAGTTCCTTTAGGTCTATAATTCAACCCAGATTTTGAACAAGTACAGCTTGTTTACGACGTGAACAAATTGATAGAGTTTGGCACGATTTTCGTAATTTTTTGGTATATTGACTTGACCCGTTATATTGGAAATCTTTAAATATAAAATGGGCTCTAAGAGTTTACAGAATCACAGATATTAAACCCGTTATCTTCTATATTTTTGTACGTTCTTGATTCGTTGTAAATTATTCTTGTATTATTTTTCAATTCCTCTAACGTTGTCTCATTCCCTTTGACAGGTGCACTAAATTCAAACAAAATTGGTGTAAACTATGGGCAGCTAGGGAACAATTTACCATCTCCCTCACAATCAATTGAACTGCTCAAAAACATTAAAGCTGGTCTAGTGAAGATATACGATGCTAACCCTGAAATCCTAAGACAATTATCGGGAACAAATATTCATGTCTCTATAATGGTCACAAATGACCTAATTTCAAGCATTGCTTCAAACCAAACCATAGCATACAATTGGGTATGCGAAAATGTCGTTGCGTACTATCCTGGTACCATGATCAGATACATACTCGTTGGGAACGAAATCCTAAGCTACAACACTATGGAATATCAAAGATTGTGGCACGATCTAGTCCCAGCCATGAGAAGAATCCTGAGCTCGCTACGATCGCATAACATTAGAAACATCAAAATCGGAACTCCACTCGCAATGGATGTATTGGAATCGAGTTTTCCACCTTCGTACGGAAGATTTAGATCAGACGTAACGGAACAAGTCATGGTACCATTGTTAGATTTCTTAGAAAGGACTAAATCGTTTTTCTTCATCGATGTTTACCCATACTTTCCGTGGTCTGAAGATCCAACCAACATCAACCTCGATTTCGCTCTGTTTAGAGGTGAAAACCTAGCTTACACCGACCCCGTTAGCGGGTTAAGGTACACCAACCTTTTGGACCAAATGCTGGATTCTATCATCTCTGCCATGGCTAAATTAGGACATGAAAATATCAAGTTAGCGATAGCAGAGACCGGTTGGCCTAATGCCGGCGATATTGAACAATATGGTGCAAATATACACAATGCTGCCACTTACAACAGCAACCTAGTACAAAAGATGACGGCTAGAACAACGCAAGGGACACCAGCTAGGCCAGGGTCAGTAATTCCGACATTTATATTTTCTCTCTACGACGAGAACCAAAAGCCCGGGCCAGGGACGGAGAGGCACTGGGGCTTGTTTTATCCCACCGGAAGACCCGTATATGAGATCGACTTGACCGGGAGGGAGTCAGAGTACAAGTACGATACGTTGCCAGAGGCGATGAATAACGTGCCATACCGGGGAAAAGTATGGTGTGTGGTGGCGAAGGCGGTGAACACGATGGAGCTGGAGTCGGTGTTAGGGCATGCTTGTGGTCAGGGGAACGGGACTTGCGAGGCGATTGAACAAGGGAGGGAGTGTTACGAGCCATTTTCGGTGATATCGCACGCAAACTATGCATTTAGTTCGAATTGGGCAAAGTTTCGGAGTGTAGGTGCAAGTTGCTGTTTCAATGGACTCGCTGTTCAAACAACAAGAGATCCAAGTAAGCTAGTTTGATTTTATCTCTAGGACAGCAATTTGAAAAGATAATGAACTTACAATAGGTAAGCCCCAAAATGACTAGAGAAATTTCACGGACACCTTCAGCATACAAATTCGGATGCAAATGTATTTGAAATTGTTCAATACACATAAGATTTACACTATTTTAAAGGGTTTTACGTGCATCGAATAGTTCCAAAACCATATGTGGAGTTGCCATTAATTAAAGCTAACACGTCTACTATTATAACTTCTTTTTATATTTAGAAGATCTCCAATGATGAGTTGGGTAAAATGGACAATAAGTTTAGTTAAGTGACTATATATTTGGCCACCAATCATAGAGAGAGAAAGAAGAGAGACGAAGGGAATGGGGATTGAAAGAGAGACATTTAAACTGTGGTAATTCTAAAATCGGTCAGATATCTCAGTCATTAAAGAATTTTTTTTTGTCAAAATTACATTTTAGTCCTCACATTTTAACCTTCTCATAAGAGATGATCGCATCGCATCGCATCGTGATTTGAATTTGTTGTTTGTTATTTATTGAAGGTTATGGCTCTTGCAAGTTCCCAAGTGTGTCACTTTGAAGATAATTCAACGGATGGGCGGCAGAACAACACCATCGGAATCTAATCTATATTTATTGCTTGATTTTTAGATTAATTATCTACAGCTCGAGGAAATAGTATGTTTTTTTTTAAATTATGATTTTTGGAAGGTTTCCATCAATTTATATCCAACTGGAGTTGTCAAATTTTTCGTAGCATCTTTTCTCGTAGTATGATCATCATAAGTTGCTTTCCATTTTCCCAATTTCATGTGGATTGAATTAGAAATACTTTAGCCCTCTATGATTTTTTTTTTAGCCATAAACACAAAAATTTCCACTAGAAGTTTGTTGATTAACTGTTTATATTTTCAAGAAACGTAAGCACCTTTGCTAAATATTTAAAAATAATAAACACTGTACTCAAATTTTGGAATCCAAAAATATAAACCAGATGGGCTGCGAATATGAAGCTCACCGAGTAAGTTAGAATGTACATCATTTATATGATTTTCTTATAAAAAAAGCTCCGGAAAAGAGATAACCCATGTAAGTTTATGTTAAGGCTTGTCCATATATAAGAGAATACTTTGTAAAGTAAGGGAGGTAGTGCAATTATTTGAAACACAGAAGAGGGCAGTGCATTTGTCAGTAACCTCACGAGAGGTAAAAAAAATTAAAAAATACTTGTTTTCATGAAATTATTTTCGTCGTTACTGAAACTTTTTTAAGTTTTTGTCATAAGTTTCTTTACTTTTGATTCCTCTAGTCAAGGTTGATAATACCGGGAAATAGTTGAAGGCTCCCACGATTGGCTTATGTACATATCCTTGAGCTCTTGCACACAAGTTTGATGTTCGGGGGCGGGGGGAGGGGGGGGGGGGTGTTCTAGTCGTGAACCCTCTGACAATCGAGTCAAAATTGATGTCAGAGAATAAGAAATCTGTATGTATAGATAGACAGTAGAAAAATAGTTGTGTGTAACTCTTCTTGTGGGGGATTATTGGAAAAATAGTTTAACATGGCTACTTTGGAGCCAAATTAAAGTGGGTCTCACACTCTTCTTGTGGGGGATTATTGGAAAAATAGTTTAACATGGCTACTTTGGAGCCAAATTAAAGTGGGTCTCACACGGCGATTGGGACGGACCGAAGGTATTCGGTGATCTCCCATGTCGGGAGATTAATACCGTGCAAAAAATTAGTCAAAACTATTTTAAGGAGTGAAAAAAATTGATATCAAAACTGATGTTTTAAGAAGGAAAGATTGGGGATTTTGGAACCTTGTTCTAGGTTGAAAAAGAGATGGGAGCAAGTAGAGTCTACTAAAGTAAAATTTTCATAAAGGCTTGGCCCTTTGGGTCATACAAGTTTTGTCCGTGGGTGAGCGTGCATTGTATTGCCCCTTTGATCACACGTGTGTGTTCGCCGCATCTGCCACCATCGATCCGATCAAGCGTGCCATGCTCGAACCGGATCTGGGTCGTGGGCTTTATTTTTAGCCCATTTAATCTTTTTGGGCCAAGAAAATTAAACTTTAATTTTTATTTTTGAGCAGTTCTAATCCGAACTGGTGCGAACTCAAAAATTGTTCTCTTCCAAACAGTTGTGAACGAAACCCTTTTCCGTCGAAAAATGTTGAACGATAACTCTCCAGTCCTAACATTCATGTCCGATGACTTTTGAACTGTTCTGAGCAGGCACCTTGATGCCTATATAAACAAGCCCCTAGTAGCCATTTCATTCATTCAAAAAATAGTGCACACTAATTCACTTCAGCATATAGAGAGTATTGAGAGTTCTACATTTTTGCTTTCGATGTGCATACTGTCGGAGTGCTATAATGTTGTGCAGAAAGGTCGTTCATGTATCTTAGGAGCCATGCTCTTATTTTTCGTAAGTACCAGTGCGAGGGTGAAATATACTTTAAGAAAACAGTGTACATAGTTGGACTCGACCTATCTCTGTTTCCTTTTCTATTGCGTCAAACTTGTAAGTTTATTTTCAATGCTGATTTGCAGTCTGATTTGTTTGGTTTTCATTGAATTCTTACATAACGGTTTTATCACTTGAGTGGTTAATTTCCAGTTCTTCCAAACCCTATTATATTTATTGTACATAAGTTGTTGACAGTAATGTTTAGTACTGTTTTTCTATTGCACTTATTTTTCTGCACATTGAATTACTAAAAAACAGGTGTTTTTATTTTTATTTTTTACGTTTCTGTTAGATTATTTTAACAATCTTAAAGCATATTTCCTACTATTAGTTTGTAATACGGAAAGGGCAAAAAAATACAAAGTCCATTACATGAGTTCTTAATTATTTTTGTGGTACTGTTGTAACAGGTTTTGTCTTTACAAACCTTGGTATTAGGTTAGCAGTTTAATTTTGTTTCCCCAAGTTTGGTGTTCTACTTTTGCAAAATAAATAAATAAAATGTAGAAACTAAACCTATACAATTGCGTCATGTTGTTGTTGTAGTTACAACAACTGAAACTGGGAATGAAAAATATAATGGTGCATATGTGACCCCTCCCAATCTAGTCGTTACTAGTTCAGGGTCCGTCGTCCCAATCCTGTTGTTCCCAATGTTCTTGCGAGTTACATAGAGAAACTGAATAGTGGATTGAAAGAGCGTTATTTTTCAAGTTCAAGAGCTTCAAGTAATTTTGCATGAAATTCATGTGGAAGGAATGACTCTTAGTGAGTCTTTCCAAGTGGTTGTTTAACTAAAAAATTGCCGCCATCTTAGAAAATTTTCAAAAATTACTTGAAGCATAAACACAAAGAAATGAAAATGGAGGAATTGAATGTCTAGTTCAGAATTGAAGAAGATAACAAGACTTCGGAAAAGAAAACAAGGATAAGAAACGCAAGTATTCAGGTCAAATCTCTAAGGGTGGTGGTTTCAAAAAGTTTAAAGACAAATGCTGCAAGTGCGATAAACTAGGGTATGGTACAAAGGATTGCCGTACTCGCCAAGACAAAGAGCATGCTAACAAAAAGTCAAAACATGCATAACATGACTGAAATGGGGTGTTTATCCAAGGATGCGTCTGAGATGAATCTGTTGGCCATGGTTTCTGAAGTGAATCTGCTTGGATCCAACACTAAGGTGTGGTGGGTGGACACGGGAGCAACCCGTCATGTTTGTTCTAATAGGGATCTGTTCACCACTTATCAACCATGACTAATGGAGAATAGCTTTACATGGGGAATTTGTCTACATCAAAGGCGGAAAAACAAGAAAAAAATTGTAGTCAAAATGACTTCGGAAAAGGAGCTTACGCTTAACAATGTGTTGCATGTGCTGGAGATCCACAAGAACTTAGTGTCAGAATCATTGTTAAGTAAAAATAGCTTCAAACTTATTTTTGTGTCTGATAAATTTGTATTGACCAAGGATGGAGTGTATGTAGACAATGGATACTTGAGTGATGGTTTGTTCAAGATGAATGTTATGTAGATTATACCAAATGCCAAGAACAAAAACACATCTTTTGCATATTTGTTCGAATATTCTTATACGTGGCATGCATGGTAGATTAGGACATTATAAATTTTGATTCTTTCAGTAGATTAATAAGCATGGAATACAACGAATCAAAAATAAAATAAAATCATGGAATAGATAACAAAATCCAATATTGATAAAAACCCCAAAAGTGTGAAATTTGTGTGGAATCCAAATTAATAAAGGCACATTTTCATTCAGAAGAGACAAGTACAAAAGCTCTAGAAATAATTCATAGTAATATTTGCAATTTGAAATATGTTCAAACATGAGCGTGCGTCGTTGGGCCAGACCAAGTCTAAGCCCAGTTAACCAACCCATGCAACTTATAGTAGACTAGAGTCCACCTAGTTGACAGGTGTATCGGCTACGGCAAGTGTCATCTAAGGTGGATCATGATACGTCATCATCGGCTGACGTCATAACAGAATTTTGATATGGGTCGTTGTCATCACGGAGTGTGCTCCACATGTGCCTATCCTAGTTTGGCGCTCAACCCTGGTAGTGTATAAAAAGAACAATGCCTAAGGAAGTAGGATGCACACAATCTTCTAAATCATAACTCAGTACTTTCCTTTCTTGTTCTTGTCCAAGTACTGACTTACGCATCAGAATGCTTCTCGGCTAAATTACTTTTGTGGGCACTAATCTTTGGTTGTGTTTGGAGAACTAAGTATATAAAGAGCTCGGAGGAGAAGGTGCGGAGGGCGAAAACATTACACGCACTAAAGGACTCCATAATTGACGACTACAGTGGGAGTCTTTCGTCTCAATTTTCTCACCCCCTCTGAAATCTAATTTTCTTTCTGGTAACCTCCATCGCTGCTCACAATGACGTTGATCGCCGAACAACAGCTACTAGGGAGAAGGAGGTGAAGGATTCACAACATATAGCTAGTGGGTCTAGCAACTTGTTGCCTTCACTAGACATCACCCCACAGGAACCCAACTTTAGGGCCTATATCGAGAGGCTTGAACTCAAGATGAATGAGAAAGAAAAACTAATCCAAGCCATTCAATTAGAGGTCATCAGGCTTAGGACCGAGGTCCGTTCTCAACAGTCAGGAGACAACTTGCATTCTTGTGTCCATCACCACCGCCACCACTACACCACTATTCTTCAATTCCAGACTGCCATCGAACGTGGAGACAGGTCTTAGTAAAGGATAGACTCGACGAACAAGGCACCGTTGGACACCGAGAAAGTGGAAGGGGCAGACTCCGAGAGTAGTGACGCCCCGCATCGGATCGACATCCCTGCAATGAGCGTCGTGAACTCCCTCATATTCCTGCACTACTATAGCTAGGAGTGTTGCCGGTGGCTAGTTCACTTTCTTTCTATACTTGTGACACGGCCAGTAATGAAACGACAACACATGAAAGTCAGTTGGCGAAGAACGAGGGCCGAGAATAGTGTAGGCGTGATAAAGACCGAGCGAAAGCTCGAGACTGATACAGAGAATGGTCCCCCAAGCATGAGAGACAAAGGGAACGCTCCACCAGAGAGGAAAAGAGGAATGATCCGGTTGATCTTCGAGAGCACATTCAGAACAAGAGGAGACACACTCCGTCTCAGTCTCAATCAGACACGATGCATGAACAACTCA
>JABCMJ010000388.1:0-32600 GCA_014822125.1 Arbutus unedo
GTTTCCGAAAATTACCTATTTTGATGAAAAATTCGATAAATAGGTCTATCTATCACACATAAAGATGTGTGTGTTGTAAAATACTTAGTAGGTCATCTCGAATCTATTGTCATGATTTGAATTGTTCATTACCTAAAACTTGCACAACATAATATAAATACAAACGAGTTTGTTCATCCAAATATTGGTAGCCACGTTTGGAACAAAGCATTTTCCATTATTGCTGTAAATCAGTAGTGCAGTAAAGTTTTAGGCTCTATTTGAAGAGATAGATTTCATCCGGAAAGATATAATTGTCCATGGAGTAAAGGTAGAACAGAGATAATTCTCCGGGATTCTCGCATAGCCACAACTCACTCTTATGAAATAGTCCAAAATTTATCACCATAAAACTCCCAAACCAATGGCAGAATCCACATTTCTGCTATAAATTTCAATTTGAACTATTCAAAAAACAGAGTAATGTCACATCTCTTTACTTGGAAATCCACATATATCCAAACGAAGCCTTAGAGATTGTTGTAATCTGTTTGGTAGGATCCCTTTTGCAAGGAACAAAGCTGGGATCACATCAACCAAAAAATACAAAATCCCCAGAGAGAAAAAAACCCAACTTTCATGCACAGGTAGATTTCGCAACCAGGAAATAAAATAGTGATCAATGATTCAAGAAACAAATAATAATGGGTAGAATAATAAATTTCCCATATATGTTATTTAAAATTCACAACTTTGTTGCTTCAGTCATTCTGGACAATTTTGCACCGCATCCAAGCACAATGTTTTCACATTCTACAAGCAGATTAGTGTGTGCTCTTATCTGAGATTTGTAAAGCAAGGACTTAATGTACAAAGTATCTGGAGCAGAAACAGTCATCCCTGCCAACACCCTAGCTTGAGCAGCAACCGATTTTCTTCCAAGCTGATGTTTCGGCTTTCACATTAATTGTCTCTCCTTTAGATGGAATAGCCGATGTAACGCCCTCGTCACCTGCCTCAACCGCCTTTTTGCTCACAATACGGTATATTTGAGTAAGTACTTCTGAAAACGCCTTTTCCACGTTGGTTGCTTCCAAAGCGGAAGTCTCCATGAAATATAGCGACTCTCTCTCTGCCAACGCTTTGCCATCATTGGTTGAGACGGCCACAAGATGTCGGAGATCTGATTTGTTGCCGATGAGCATTACTACAATGTTTGGGTCTGTGTGGTCCCTCAGCTCCTTCAACCACCTCTCAACATTCTGGAATGTGGAATGTCGAGTGACATCATAGACAAGGAGAGCACCAACAGCTCCTCTATAGTAAGCACTTGTAATGGCACGATACCTATTCATACAATGAACATGATAAAGAGAACAAAGAGGCATTTCCATTGCAAGTGCCAAAATTAAGTTCAGAACAGCTGGAAACAAATCTATCTTGTCCAGCATCGGATTAATCATATATCTCTAATGTTGTTGTGCATTAAAAATGTCGATGAAAACATAATCTCTCTCTCCCTATTTTGCTTGGTGAGTTCCCTCCATTTGCATTCTGTGGTCCTTCAGTTTTTAAGTAGCAAGATCTGACTTTTGATTCAAAGATTGAACAGAAGCAAAACACATAGGGCTACTATCACAAAAATTGCACATGAAAGGTGTAAAGGTGCCTCAGATTCCGGATTTCCGTTTGAATGTTGCTTTGATTTCCTGATTAGCTATCTCATATTGCAAACCCTAGCTTACAATAAATCACCTTCTCTTTCATCTTCACTTTATCTCATGCCAATTATAATTAGTAATCGAATGCAGAGCAGTTCTATTCGAGCTACAAAAAACACAAATCATGACTTCCACTCCTAGTTTGCTTGCCACCTAGTGCTAGCATGTTCGGATGAGTGTGTATGTTTAAGACGAGCTAGTAGAATCCAAAACAAATAAAACCAACAAGCACAATGGTTACACGGTAAATTAAGTACCGAGAAAAAGAAAAGGCCGTGCACATAAACACACAGTGAAGAATTGTTATGAAAAGGAAAAAGCATGCACCAAAGTTCCGCCAAAAAATGTAGTGAAATCTATCAAACACCTTATAATACGCCAATAGGTTATAAAGGAGCAATAAGACAGTTCTCCGTGCATCAAGTTCAACGTTACAAAACTATGACGGGATGATGAAACATCAAAATCATGAAACTGTGCACATTCTTCCTGTCTCTCATACGAAGAATTAGCACCAGTCACGATATAGGACAATACCAACTTAACTTCCTTCCTTGGTGTAAGACTCCAGAACATGGTAAAGGGCCTTAAGCAGTGGAGAGCAAACGGTTGTCAACAAAATGAGATTAGAAATTAATTGGTTTAGTGTATCTTTGTGCATCAAGTCCAATGTTTTACACTAGTTTTGTTCTCATTGATAAACGTCTTTTCACTGGTATACGTCTTCCGTAAAAAGCATTTTCCAAAAAAATGTCTCAATTTCTTGCGTTTGGCTGTAGATCTAAAAATATGCCGAAAATTCTTCCACTCTTTTGCTCGCCCAAAAAATTATTAAAACTCGACATGTTCAAAGCTATTATAAAACACAAACTTCCACTCCAATTTGAATTATATGGAGCTGAGGCGGCACACACGGCAGTGGCGGTGGAAGAGTGGCATCTGTTGGTGGCAGTGGTGATGGTGGAGGGGCAAATATGACTGCAGTCCTGATTGCTCCTGATCCAATATGCAGACCGGGAAAGTTTTTCAGCTGCTGCAACATCCGGAAGATATGACCTTACTGAAAAATTAGGACTTTTCTTTCAAATGAGCTAATTTACCAGTTTCATAAAGAAAATTTAAACCGTAAAACTGAAACTCTGTCCTGGTGATCTGAGCTTGTGCAAGCCTCATGTAAAACAGCATTTTGCTTTTTCTTATCGGAGTTTGGAGTCGCGTTGAAGTTTTTCTATGTAGGTTCGAATCTTGCCTCTCCCACTTGTTTGTTGTAGGCTTCAGAGAAGAGAAAGGAGGCATTCGGCAGTGTAGGAAGACCAACTGAGTGAAGCTCTTACTTTTTTTGGCCGTGCCATGAAGTTAAATTGTATCGTATGTTAGAGAGATTGGCGCGCATTGTTTAGCTGCCAGCAGTCTAGCATTAGAGATCAACAAGCTTCAAGTATCCTGGTAGTGGCGACTGGAGATACGGTGGTGTGCTCGTGAAGTGGAGATATGGTGGTGTGCTAGGGTGGCAGCAAAGGCTGTAGTGGTGACAGGAGTGAAGCAGCAAGGCAGCAGTGGTAGTTGGGTAGTGGTGGTGTGGTGGCAATAAAATCACGGTAGTGATGGGGGTGGCAGCCATAGTGGCGGTGGTGGGGTGGTAGTGTTTCACGACTTCCATCTCTAAAGTCTGGAAAACATTTTCTACCTGTACAAAGTGGAAAACATATTTTGCTACAATCAAGTCAACTTCAGCTGACAACGGAAAACGTTTTTGTTGACTTCTGTTTTCCAGAAAATGTTTTCCACCAAAACATACAGGTCCTAGATTATTGCTTTTCCCCCCATAATCCATTGTTTTAATTAATATGCCACAGAAAAGAGAAAGTCAACCAATTCCATCAAACTTGCAAACATAAGTCACCAGGAAAATTCTGGCTTATGCTCTAAGAGTTTCCCGTTATCCCAAACTGAATGTAATTACAAATCCAACTCCAGAATTAAGGTTTTCAGAGCCAACCCCATACTGATAAGTGATCCCTACACTTATGCACTCCAACACCAAAAAGCCACAAAACTATTCATCATCCAAAAATTCCATGGAAAAAGGTATTTAATATTGGCAACTAATAAATATCTAAAACAAAGCCATTTTCAACCCATTCCTTGTGCGCGTGCGTGTGCGTCTGTGTGTGTATATAATATATATTCCTAACACGCTTTTGCATTTCACATTCCGGAACCCTGAACCTGATATTAGAGCAAGTAAACCCATATCTTTTGCTTCGTCCAGCATCCAAGGCCACATCCTATTGCAGTTATAGGAGGAGCTAAACCTAAAGTTGCTGGATTCTATGTTGAATTGGAATTCTCAGTAGCTTATCAGGTCAAGATTCATCGAAGCTAGAGAAATAAGGAAGTCATCAACTAGCATATTATAGAACAAGCATTCTGAAGTCCTATAGAAGTATCTCAATCCAAGCTCTTGTACCTTGATTTGTCTTAAAACCTTGGTCCCTGCTTAAATCCAAAACCAATGAACTCAAGTTTGCTAACACCTATACTACCAAACCAGCTGAACCGTCAACGACATGCCTGGTTTAGTACAAAATCCCCAGCTTATTTTTCACCCTGTTCAACAAAGAAATCATTTTAGGATAAAAATTTACCCACTATTTCCCCCTTTCTGTTCCTTGACTTCTTATACTATTTATACAAACTCTAACGCTTGCCATGAAGTCTCGCCACATTTTGCTTTTATGCACTAAATAATTGCCATGGGGTCAAAATGTTGCCAAGGCTACTTTAAGTGGTTCAAGCTTAACTCAGAAGTGAATTGTGAAAGATTTTCTCTAAAATGCCCCTTTTTTCCCTTGCCCAGAGACAAAAAAGAGAAAGGGGTAATACATAAAACATAAGTTTAATAAGCGTGGCTATAGAACTTTCCCCGTCAACAGAAATGCATCCATCACTCATAAAAAGTAACTGTAACAAAGAAGTACAGAAGTGGCACTATCATAAATGAAAACACAAGCTCAGCTAACAAAGAAAACAATCCAAACTCAAAGCAAGACTGCTCAGTTTGATTGCAGACCTACTGCCCTACAACATTACCCTTTAATAGTGTTTAGAAAGGTTTGTAACCAACACCATCCATGGTGTAACTTACCTACAAATTCGTACCCCTAGAAACAATACTACTAAATGAGAAGAAATCCACAAGTCAACATTTCTTGACATTAGAGCTGACAAGACATTTTTCTGCATGCAAGATGGAACAATCCACAACTGTAATGACTCTTCCCTATGCTTATGTTTTTTCTGATAGAATTTCAAAACATAAAACAAAAACTCAGGCTCATTTAAAAGTTTGTTACGACTTTAAGAAGTTATGACAAAAAGAAGCAGGGAAGTTGCTTACCTATGGGATAACTTCAATACGAACAGAACGAACTCGGTCATTGTAAAAATCATGAATTGGACACAATTCCAATTAGCTCAGTCAGATAACAAGTTTCTTGAAACTTCTTTCCTTTAACTCGATTCACTAGTGACAGAACTTATACCAACACGGGAAACAGCCAAATGGTGAACAATAACATTTGATCCAAAGACCCCGGGTAATTCTTTAAACATGAAAATCTATACCTCCTCAAAACTTTGAAGATCGTTATTCAGTTTTCTGATCCTAACGAAACAATTATAATTCAAACAAAAAAAAAAACAGATAAATTTCGGAGCTAACCTCACAAACCCAAATATGATTATAACAGACGATGGATGCATAGCAAAGCAGGCACATGACACATATATAGATACCCTCATCAGAAAAAGGAGCAATTCGATTGAGAGAGAGAGAGAGAGACCTTTCTTGACCAGCGGTGTCCCAAATTTGAGCTTTGATGACCTTGCCATCAGTGTTGAGGGTTTTGGTAGCGAACTCAACCCCAATAGTGGACTTGGACTCCAGATTAAACTCGTTCCTTGTAAACCTTGAGAGAAGGTTTGATTTACCCACACCAGAATCACCAATCAACACCAACTTGAACAAATAATCGTATTCATCATCAGCTCTATACCCTGACATCTCTCTCTCTCTCCCCCCTCTCTTTCTCTACCTGCACTTGCGTAACAAGGCTGCTTTGGTTTTGGTGCTTTCTGAAATTTGTTGAAGAGGAAATGGGTAGGGACAAGCGAGTCACAGGTCGGCTAGATTCTTGGATTGGGGAGCTTCTAAACGCACACAAAGATTCTCTTTAGTTGTCTAATCTCTACTTTCCCTTGTCCTTAATATCAACTTCAATTTCGATTTCAATTACGAATAAATTTCCTTATTTTATGCCAAAAGTGTCTGATTTTACTTCGATAATCTCGCAGGTTATCTACGCTTGTTTTTTTTCTTCTTCCAGATTTTCAAGAAACAACATAATATAATATAGCTGTTAACTTCTTACAAATCTCATTTTAAAAAACTTGTTACTTGCTAGGTGTACGCATGAAAAGATATTAATTTATTGATATAAAGTACAACTTTTAATAGTCAATAAAAATACATATATCCAATAATTTCATTCAAACTTTGGACGTATATGCTTATAACTCTTCAAAACAAAAATAATATTTATGGCTCACAGTTTAATCTATGCTATTAAACAACATTTCTTTTGCATAATCAAAACAAATCATAAATTTTATCTTTTCTACATATATTTTTGGTATTTTTAAAATACGTAATATACAAAAAGAAATGTGGTTGGTCACAACATAATCTTGCAAATGCACAATGATGTAATGAAAAAGGTTAAAAATCTATTGCATAGAAGATAACAATTTATGAATTTTGAAGAATATAGGTCAAATTATTATATGGTGAAGCCTCTAATTTTCATGTAGGTAGATATGATTGTTTTTAAACTTTTAAATATAAAGTACGTTGAAATATTTATGTTTTTTAAAAAAGGGCATTTGACGTTTTAAAATTGATCTAAATTACAAATTGATTCGTTGACTTTTATCCAATAAGATATTTGTAACTGTTTATTGGTATCAACAATATAAAAATTTAATATGATGTTAAACTGATTATAGTGATATCATTCTCTATATAGATATATATGTAAAGAAATCTCGTATGGATTTCAATTTCATAGGTGAATAAAAATGGCGACGAGGGGTTAGATTTTTAAAAATCTTGTTTTTATTATGAAATATTTATGAAACGGTACGATAATGTCATATTATCATATGTGTCATTTCAAATTTTTATTAATTTATTTAGTTTCGGCCATGATGCTCTTGAAAATTTTCTTACTAAAAGATCTTATACAATACGATATAGAATACGGATAGATATCCATTTTTTGGTTGTTTAAAGAGCCATATAATGTTTTCTTTCAAATTAAAAATTTAAAAATCTCAACAATGAGATTGTTTAAGAGATTATATTTTAATTTCAAAAATTTTAAAAATATTTGTGATATGTGTCGTTCTCGAAACACTTCTCAAAAAAAGTGATATTACTTATTATATGATACAAATTAGGATCTGTATGATAATATAATAACAACTAATATTTTCAGATCGAAAAAAAGACTTGTAAAAAACAAAGAGGCGAACTTTTTCATCTTTTGTTTGGTTAATTAAGAAAAGTGAAAACAAAAACGAATAACATACGATATACTTTTATATCTATCTACCTACGTGTACTATAAACAAAACACTTGTATGACATAAGATATGCTTTCGGTTGTTGTAAAAAATTCAAAAAATATAGAAAACTCCACATCAACTTTATCTACGCGGATTCATGATTTTAATTTGAGAGTGTCATCATCAAAATAGAAAAAAAATTAATAATAAAATTTGTATTCAATAACTAAAAAATTACAGGTGTTCAAAATCTAATCAACCATAATACTTCACAAAATTTAAGATGTCCATTAACATATAATATAAGGAAAATTGATTAAAAGGACAAATCTAAACTGATTTGACTCATTAAGAACAAGCTAATTTAATTTATGAATTAACGTCCATCATTTTAAAAGTTTTAATGGGTTAGGTCCATGATTTTAAAAGTATTAATGCTTGAGGTCCTTTTACGGACAAAATTATCTTTATTTTGTTGTTTAACCATCAGTTATTTTACCATGTCTCTTTTCTCATTTGATAGTTCCGTTCTTTTCTGTTATCCGTTGCGATATATAGCATTATCTGCTAATTTTATCTGTTGCAACAAATAATGATAAAAGATATCAAAAAAATATAAAGTTAACTGTTAAAATAATGAACAGATGTTGAATACTTATTTATTTTATCAATTTCATTATTATTTTAACAAAGAATAGATAATGTTATCTAATATTATTAGATAACATTAACAGATAACTTTAAATTATTTGTTACAATTTTATCTATTGGTTTATATGTTTAGTATTTCAACTGTTATATTTATTGAATTATTGTATTATTATTTAAAAAATTTGTGATTTTTTTATTGGTTAATGATTCATCTTGACAAGAAATTTTTAAAAAATAAAAAATTATGTTCAAATTTTAAAAAAAAATCAAAAAACAAAAAATAAGTCAAAAATAATTTATTTAGGTATCAAATAATATTATCTGATATCCGAACAACAATATCTGATAACATTATTAGGTAACATTATCTCGTAATGTTATCAAATAACATTATGTGTTGATTTATATGTAACGGCTTTTTTAAAACTGTGTCAAAAGAATTTTCGATCGTAGTTTAGTTTTAGATAGACTCATTGCACTAAAAATCTGTTGTTATGTATTTTTGACAAAATCTCCCTGTAATATAAGTATAAAACTATTAGCTATTTAACCATATATAAGCGTATTTTTCAAGGGCATAACATATTTTAAGATCAGTATATTGCGGATGACCTCTCACCTTCACCAGAGAGAGAGAGAGAGAGAGAGAGAGAGAGAGAGAAATACCAGTTTTGAGGAAGAAATAATGGTCACCGATTGCCTCACCGGTTGCCGGAAGGAGGAAATCAAGTTGAAACTTGAAACTCAATGTGCCGACGGTGATATGGGAGAAGTTAGAAGTGGGTGCAACAAGAAAAAACTTGTATATGCTTCTTTTAATTTTTTTTTTATTGGACTATGATATCACGTGACAATCCCCTCAACAAGTCTGTCTTTGTTTATCCCTTAATATATAATTGTTATATTTAATGTCAAGTCACATTTCGATAAGAAATTTTGGTACTCCGTAAGTAACTTGCTTTTTGCATTTGTATCTAACGATAAGTTTGTGGAAAGGGAGCAGAGGAGACAACTTTTTTCCCACTCTTACTGAATTTTATTGTATATCAAACACAGTTTTGCAACAGCTAAAAGTGAAACACTAAATTAAAAGATCAGTTACAACAAATACTTACCACAGTAGATGCTTGGTCTTGCCAATGCTCTTCACCAAGTATCTTTTCTTTTTAATAAGAGTAGATAAGCCTAAGTAAGGCAAGGAAATGGATAGTGAGGCAAGGAAATCAGAACATTGACTTGAATCAGAACATTGACTTGAATTTGAAAATCAGAACATTGCCTTTCATAGAGGACATGAAAGGCAAGGAAATCTGAAAATCAGAACATTGACTTGAATTTGCATCTCTTTTCCTCTTCTTTCCCGGAGCCTCATCAGAGAAGGGAGTCAAAACTCTGTATATTCTATACACCTTACAAATTATGGTCAGATTTATTGAGGAGAAGAGATGCCTTATTCACACACACCAGCATGGAGACTTTTTCTCCGAATCATTAATTTTCGAACAATATTATTAACACATCACGTTATACATCAATTTATAAATCATGCCTATATGACATTCATTAATTTGAATACATATTAAAATTCATGAGACCTATTTTTACATTTTGTCTTATAATTATATGCCACGTAAACATGATGCACACTTTGATCTGCAACTTAATGTGTTAATAGGCTTATTCTTAATTTTTAGTAGTCTCCTTTGGTGCTAAAAGATTTGAACAACATGGATTGTGCCCAACTTAGTGTTATCAAATATTTTGCCAAGGGTAGAAGAAATAATGACAGCAATTACAACCGGTAGGTGCTGTGAATGTGGATCATTGAAAAGATGAATGTATGATTTAATGTTGTGTTTTAGGATTTTGTAATAACTCGGTATTTTTAATTAATAAAAATTAATTTTTTTATTTCAATGTCATTTATTTGTTTTTTTTATCATTTAATTGTTTATGTTGATTAGTTGATATCGCTTTGCTCGGCGAGGATCCATAAACCCAATATTTTAACAAATAAAAAAAAAATCAGAGTTTTGTTGTATTTAATTTATTGTGTTTCTAAGCAATTGGGGCAGAATGCAAATGCACGCGTGGTAATGGTAAACACCGGAACATTTTCCCAAGATCCTTTTGTCCTTCCCAGGAAACTTCCCAAGACCCTTCTTTTACACGCCAATGAATAAGTAGGTTCATCCTTAGCCCAAACTTGGTCAGGTATAAATCCAACCTCTTGGTGTTCTCCCCAAATGCTTTGAATTCTTAAAACTCATAAATTTTGTTCTATCTTGAAGATGCCCAGGGAGAACCATTATTCGAATTTAGGGGGCGAAATTTTTTGTTGGAAAAGAGGGAGACCGAATATATTTTGAGAGAGCTGAAATGTAATATTTTTATAATTTTTAAAATTTATACTTAAGTTCTATTTTTTTAAAAACTTTTGAGGGCCCGGATCCCCGTCTTAATGTGGTTCCACCCCTAAAGATGCCTGTAAAAGCCATTCATCCTTCCATTTTTTTTACTTCCATCAAACGAGTAGTCAATCAAAGAGAGAGAGAGAGAGAGAGAGAGAGGGTGTTAGAGAAAGAGAATATTGGGTTGTCGAGAGAGATAGTGCACTTCCGTAGCCATACTCCGCCTAGAGAGTGGGTGTTAGAGAAAGAGAATATTGGGTTGTCGAGAGAGATAGTGCACTGCCATAGCCATACTCCGCCTATGTCTTTGCCGGAAGCACTAGTCGATGTAGGAGTTCACACTTATAATTCACTAGTGGCGTAACATACGTAATGTGTGTGCAAGTCAATTATTAAAGCAAGAAATAGGTAGTTACTACATCATGAAGTGTAGTGGTAAGAGTATGTAGTTACTAAAATATCTGTTTACTTGTTTGCTTGTGGTAGTTAAAGTGAATGATTTGTTTTGAAACTTTTTTAAAAATAATAATGAAAATTACTTTTGTGACACGACTTTAATTTTTTGTTCATGCCAAAAGAGAGAGCCCCTTTCTATTAGTATAGATAGATCAAATAATTTATAGTTTAATCGCATAATTTATTGTCTAATCACGTTAATTTTAGAGTAATCGTGTAACTTTTTTTTGACCTTGGGCCAAGGCTGAAATAATGGAAATTAACCCCATACTCACCTACACTCACACATGCATGCACGTTTAGCCCGTAGAATTTTGTGAGAGTAGGATTGCGAACTTGATCATATTCTGAAGAAATTATGTGGTTATAAAATTGCTATGTTGTTGGAATTCTGAAAGAAAGTTGTGATATTGTTGAGATTCTATTTGTATTAATGCGTTGATGAAATTTTGGTTTGTCCAAATTATAACTGTTATGCTGTCTAATATTTTCATAAATTGTTGTTATTTGAACTTGGAAAAAATTTAGACTTACACGATAAGGACACAGATTCGAATGACACTTGGAGTTTGGACACGGAAGTGGAGGATATCAGATGTGCATTATAAGTAATTCATGTATAGAGACAAGTAAGTGCGCGATAATGAAAAAAGTTTAAAACCGGTTTGAGATGGCCTATCATGACCATGTTGTTATTATGTGGATTAGAGTCCCACTAGACGTTGTCCCATGTTTGATTATGTGGGTCAGAGTCTCGTTGGGCGTCGTCTAACTTTTTTTTTTTTAAGAATTCCAACTAGGAGTTGTTGAAAATGGTTGAGGGTGACTTTGGAGACGTCTGCAAAGGCAGCTCCAGATCTCGGGGAGTCATGACCAGTGTCTTGGACGTTCGTAAGTCGGTAAGGGAGAAACGGCTAAGTTTCATTGATACCTGACCTGGTGATGTCACATTCATGAAATATAGATTGTGTGAGATAGTTATTGACGAGAATGGATGGTAGAAGGTCTATACCTTGTCGGGTTGATATTCAAGTTAGGTATTTTATCTCAGACTATAGACATTGGGTAGGTAAGGCCTAGTCAATTACGACTGAGTGCTCTATGCTAGTGTCGAGGGGCAAGATTAAATTCTCGAGGTGGAGAATCCTAAAAACTTAAATGCAATATTCATAACAAACCCATGTGTTTAATTTTGCTGTTTGTTACTCTTTATTTTTATTTACTCTATTCATATATCTATCTTGTTGTTCGAATATTGGATTTATTTTTCGGGTATGATTTTTTGCTGACTTTCATTATTCTTGGAGCGACTTCTCTGCCATTGACATTTTATGCCAAATGAAGAAGAACAAAGGTGGAGCAAATCAAAGTGGAAGAGTCGAGCTTTGAACAACACATGATTACCATATCCTTAGTAGCTCTGTTCTTAATTTAAAAATTGCATTGTAAATCCAGAAGGGTATTTTTGTAAATTTTGTTAAACTTTCGCAGCAATATTTTTTTTTTTTAAGAATTAACGAATTTATGTTTTAATCTTGTTTTACATAATTAAAATGAGATTTAAAATACTTTATTTAATATTTTGAGAAATTGGGGCGTTACAGGACTTCACCAGAAGTACGAGTGCATTGAAATCAAATAAGAAAAATAAGAAATACGATTTTATCAGTCTCAACAAAGACTTCGACATAATTTTTTTTTCTAAAGTTACAATACCACTCCTACAAGCAAAAGAGAAATAAGTAAGGTTGATCTGTGTACTGATATCCTTTTCTTTGCTCTATCTTCATGTATTTATATTATTGAAGGACGACTACTCTTGTTTCTGTAAGAAAAAATTAATTCAAAGCATGCTCAGAAATTTTGAAAAATATATATCCATTAATCAATTATACAAAATTACGAACAATAATTACAGATAAAATAGAAAAGGAATAGAATTATGTAAACTATAAAAAGGAATGTAAATCAATACGCTGCCGAACCTAGTCCTGTGTATGTAGAGTGGCCTTAAGACCGATTCCTCACTTCACCACGAGTGTTGGAGGATCATAATCATTGTCTGTTTTTCAGGGTAAAATAGTTCAATCAGACGTAGGAATACGGATTTTCATTCGCTTGTCAAACTTTACTTCGATTGCCTAACTCAAATATTAGATAAATATTGTAGACATAATTCGAATATTAGATAAATATTGTAGACATACTTTTAGTTGTCTTTTTCGTGCTTGAAACCATAAAAGACTTCAATTTATGGAGCATTGGATGGACCTTTGGGATGCAAAACTTTTAAGACCTTTGAGTTGCATGCATGAATAGAGAAAATTGTTGGGTGGTAGACATCAATGACATGCATGAATGAGAGACCTTCCATTTGTCGTGAGGCCCTCCAATATCTCAAATTCATTCACTCATTTAAGTAAAAAATCATTTGGAATTTCCAACAGTTTTTCTTCTTCAATTTTAAATTTGAACTAGTCGAACTGCACGAATAACTGTCTCTTATCTCTTTTGTGCTTTTCAATTTCTTTTAGTTTCTTTTCTAACTCATCCTGTCTGAATCTAAATAAACTACCATAAGAAAATTGCTACTCCTTCTTTTTGTAAACTATTACAATCCTTATCCGTCTCTAATTTCTTTGACTAAACTTAGGCATTTCGACACTTGCCCGTCTGACATGCTCAAGACTCCTTAATTGTCTGGATGTCTTGGTACTGCCACGTTAAATTATTTTCGACAGGTGTTGTGATCTTTGGCGTGTATAGACAGACTTCTTAACTGTCTAGTCTCTTGAAATTGCCACCTCATCACTTTCAACAAATGTCAAAAATATAAGATAAATAATGCCACCCTCATTCACTTGAGTTAAGTTATTTAACTTGATTGAGTAATATAACGAGTAAAAAGTTAGGTTTTATTTAACTTTCAATATTCTACCATAGTCTTGCAATGACGATTAAGAAAATCTCTAAAACTCCTTCAAAATTTGAGGAAAATTTTCAATTCCCTTCACCATTGAGGGATTTAGCTTGCCAAAGAAGAAACACATAACCGGTATCTCATTTCGTGCCCTAACTCTAGTTCTCGTTGCATTCTAGGCCCTTCCATGCCAAGAGAAGGAACCCATTCTTTTTTTAGTTCCCTCATCTTCACTAGTCTAGTCGAAAAAGGAACCTTATTTCCTTTCTTGAATTCATCTGAAAGTTTTGTGGGTTGATTGGGTCTCTTGAATGGAACATTAGTTATATAAAGACTGGAAAAAATTAGAAATTTGGGAGATGATTTCCTTATCTATTCATCCCATTGAAATCAATAATTGACTACTGGGTGTGGCTTCATGTTTGCAGTCTTGCAATGCAATGGTCCTTCCATGTGGATTACTATAATTGACTGTTTTAGAAACTTTTCACTTTACTTGTCTTCCATTGACAGGCTTAGAGGTAAATGCTTTATTGACCCTTGACGAATTTGAGCATACCTTCACTATGACTAGTAATGTTTTAGACACAATTCACCGTACTTGCCTTCCATCGACAGACTTAAGAGGTAAATGCTTTACTATGCTTAGTAACTTAAGCTATGCTGAGGCAATTGATACATTTTTCCCAACAATTTTGATGGGTCCCCTTCAATGCGAGAAATGGTTGGGTTTTTTTTTTTTTTACATCTGCATTGGGTGTATAGATTTACTATTCGTTCTTGGTCTCAAGGCGACCAAGAAGTATTTAAACTTGGACATTTGCTTGGCTCAGGTAAAAAGTGTTGGAAACCGCACACCAGCAAAAAGTTTTTTTCAAAAACAGTAAACACAATGAAATGTAAATATGATGGAAATAGAAACTTACAATACCAATATTAGGTGTTCGAAAATTGGCAGTCGAGACTAGTGATTGATACTATGTCCTTAAAGCAAATTAGTCCCTCACAAAGGTGCTGACGGGTTCCTCGAATGATTGTTTCCCAGGATACAACGACTATCGTCGAGAGTAAAAGTCGCACTTCAATTTACTCGACAGGCGAACCAGAAAACTATGTAGAACTCTCGGAATGGAAGTAAGATAATGATATGGTTAGTGCACTTGAATGCTATCTATTTTTCTTAATCATTAATGAGGGGAGGATTCCCCTTTATATAGGTGTGTTGGTGTCTCTTCAGAGGGACATGACTCTTTGGAGGGAGGTGTCTCTATTTGGAGGGGCACTTAACCCGAATCGACACAACCTTTGGGATAAAATCTCTTTCCCTTCTTTCTTTGGGCCAAAGCCTAATATGAATTAAACAAACCCATAAAGAAAAAATTAATTTGGGCCCAGCCTAAATCTTAAAGATTTTGTGCCATTATTTGGTGACAATTTATTATTCACCTTTAACATGTTTTTTTGAATATTTTTCCAATAGTCTCCCACATGAATGAGATTTTCATGATGTTTTATGCTATGCAAATGCAAATGTTCTGAGAGTTCAATAAGAATGATCCCATATAGGGTAAGGTAGCTTTTGGCTTTGAACATTCCTTTGTGAACGACTATCGAATTTATTAGCTAACTAGTGAACGTGATGTCTTGAACTGTTCAGCTGTTAATGTAAACCAAGTCAATAGCCGTCACACGGGATTTTTCCAAACATAGTTTGGTTCTTATGGTTGTGCCCATTATGGCCCTGTTAAGAACTCTAGAACAAAGGATTTTGATGTTCTAGCCCTCTTACTATGTCTAGGCTCATTGTTGTCCTTTTCTTCATGAATTGACTCGCTATCAATCTCTGTATCTTCAGTTTCCTGAAGTGAGCTCGGTACCTATGCATTTCTATAAGGAAACACATGTTCATAGAATGTGGCATTCCTAGATTCCATAATAGTATTGACATGAATATCAGGAATTTCTGACTTATGAACAAGGAATCGATGTGCACTGCTATTGTTAGCATAACCGATGAAAATACCATCAACGGTTTTTGGTCCTATCTTTATTTTCTTAGGAGTGGGAACCGCCATCTTAGCTAAACACCCCCACACTCTTAAGAATTAGTAGGAAGGTTTGCGACTTTTCCACAATTCACACGGTATCTTGTTAGTTTTCTTGTATGGGATCTTGTTCAGGATATAATTTGCAGAGAGAATAGCTCCCCCCCACAAGTTCTGTGGTAATCTGAAATTGATCAAGAAGGCATTCACATTTGTTTTAGAGTTTGGTTCTTTCGTTCAACAATGCCATTTTGTTGTGGTGAATATGGAGCAGTAGTTTGGTGAATAATCCCGTGTTGAGCACAAAATTCACCACATGGTGCTTCATATTCGCCACCTCTATCACTCCTTACTATTTTGATCTTTTTGTCAAGTTGATTCTCTACTTCACTTTTGTGGTGAATAAACATTTCCAAGGTTTCATCCTTACTCTTAAGAAAATACACATAATAACAACGTGTGCAGTCATCAATAAAAGTAACAAAATACTTTTTACCACCTCTAGTTTGTACAAATTTCAAATCGCACAAATTCGTATAGATTAATGCTAGAGGATCTGTACTTCTTTCCATTTTTTGAAAAGAGTTTCTTGTCATTTTCGCTTCCACACATGTTTCACATTTATATTCCAGGTTTATATGAATTTTAGGTAGATGCTCTAAATTGACTAGTCTACGCAATGATACATAATTAACATGTCCTAATCTATCATGCCATAAATTTGAAGACTCAAGAATATAAGCGGAAGATGTGTCATTCTTATTGATACCCAGAGAGGCCGGAACCTTTGTGAGTACATTCATTTTAAACATTCCATTACACATGTATCCCCTATCGACATAAGCTCCATTTTTGGATAATACGATCTTGTCACTTTCGAAAACCATACGGAAGCCATTCTTACTCAAAAGGGAACTAGAAATTAAATTCTTGCGAATTTCTAGCACATGTAGCACATCATTCAGAGTAAGCTCCCTGCCAGAAGTCATTTTCAGAACTATATATCTTCCCTTGTCCGTCAACCTTGGAACTCGAAGAATTTCCCATGAAGAGATGTTCTCCAGATTTCACAGGTTGATAGGTAGTGAACATCTTTCTGTCCGAACACACATGTCGAGTGGCTCCTGTGTTCACCCACCATTCATTGGTATTTGAGCCAACCATGTTTATTTCTGACACGACGGTCGAAAGGCTCAGTTCTGAAACTTCGCCAGTGATAGTTTCTACCTCAGTCATATTGGCTTGCGCTGGCTTCTTGTTGGAGTTTCCTTGCTTACTTTGGCACTCTGCTGCTCGATGTCCATGTTTGTCGCAAACAAAACATTTCCCATTGAATTTTGGCTTCTTGCTGACACCGCCTTTAGGGCCTAGATGCAAACCCTTGTCAGGTTTCTTCCTTTTCTTGTTACTCCAAGCCTTCTTGCCCTGTTCCACCACATTTGCCTTTGTGACAAAGTGATAACCCACCTTCTTCTCAGAATTGAGGTTATCTTCTTCGATCATCAATCGTACAATTAGGTCTTTCAAGTTCATGTCTTTGCGTTTATGCTTGAGATAGTTTTTCAAATCCTTCCAAAGTGGTGGCAATTTCCAAATAATAAACGCAACGTGGAACGATTCACTCAAAACCATCTCTTCTACATGAATCTCATGCAGAATAACCTGGAGTTCTTGAACCTGACTCATCACAACAACGAACTTTTTCATTCCGGCATCCTCTGTTTTGTACTTTCTGTCTAAAGAGACCCAAAGCTCTTTAGCGGTCTTGATCGTACAATACACGTTGTACAACGTGTTGTCCAGTCCGTTGAGGATATAGTTCCTGCATAAAAAATCAGCATTTGTCTAGGCCTCAATTGCAGCAATAGCCTGGAAGTCCGTCTCGTTCTCTGAAACTGATGGAAGATCCTCATTTAGGAATCTAGCCAATTGCAACGTCGTAAGATAGAACAACATTTTTTGTTGCCATCTTTTGAAATTAGATCCATTGAACTTTTCGGGCTTTTCTGCATGCCTGATTGGCACATTGGTGATAACTGGTGCAGTCACAACTGTCGGGATTTGAACTGGAGTTTGATTTCCTTTCTCAGTAGAAGTTTCATTTTCTTTCTCATAACAGACGTCATTTTCCTATTAAGGAAAGATCAACACAAAAAGAATATAAAGTTTGTGATAATTTCAAATTTTGGGATAATTAACCACCAACAAACGAAATTACCGATAGGGCAAAACTAACTCCAACTTTGCTTCCTTGTTTTCTAGTGTTTTTTTTCCTAAGAAAACTTTATACTCTGATTTAATTTTCCCTAAAAACAGATACAGATAACAGTAAAATTGTGTGTGCTATCAATTACCGTAGTTACTGCTTTGGAAAAAACCACAATAGAAGATGTGGGTGTTTCCTAGAACCCAACTAAAAAGATATCAGTAGAGTCTAAACAAAGAGACGCAACCATATAAATTGTTTGACTAAATGGTATGTTGTTCTGATTAAACAAATAGACACAACACTATATATATATATTTATTTTATAACAACCAAATGAACCAGTGCATATGTAGAAACTAAATATTGTACGGCCTAATTGCTGTTTGGAGCAAATAGAATATCTTGAAGAGGTGTCTTGGAAGAAGTCCTTACTGACTTCAACAACTTTTCTACCGATGACTGTATGCCAAATATTTGTTATTCCAAAAACCAATTAAACACTAAGAAGTCTAGATTAAACCAATTAGAGAAGTGATTGGACTTGTGTCACTGAGATTTCAAAGGTTTGAAAATGCCACTTACAATTATGGCTTCTGTATTCGAAAATGACAAATAAATGAAGAAGTTACTGTAATGTTAACAATGCTTTGGAAGAAACGAAGAAACCACTATATGTTGTGCTCACTGTTACACTTTGGTTCTGGAAAAACGCTCACTGTGTTCTAAACTTTTATACACGAATTTGCTTTAAGATTGTTGGAAACCGCACACCAGCAAAAAGTTTTTTTCCAAAAACAGTAAACACAATAAAATGTAAATATGACGGAAAATAGAAACTTACAACACCAATTTCAGGTGTCCGGAAATTGGCAGTCGAGGTTAGTGATTGACACTATGTCCTTAAGGCAAATTCGTCCCCCAGAAAGGTGCTGACGGGTTCCTAGAACCATTGCTTCCCAGGATACAACGACTATCGTCGAGTAAAAGTCACACTCCAATTTACTCGACATGCGAACCAGAAAACTATGTAGAACTCTCAGAATGGAAGTAAGATAATGATATGATTAGTTCACTTGAATACTATCTATTTTTCTTAATCATAAATGAGGGGGGGACTCTCTTTTATATAGGTGTGTTGGTGTCTCATCAGAGGGATATGACTCTTTGGAGGGAGGTGTCGCTTTGAAGGGAGGTGTCTCTATTTGGAGGGGTACTTAACCCGAATCGACATGAGTTTTGAGATAAAACCTTTTTCCCTTCATTCTTTGGGCCAAAGCCTAATATGGATTAAACAAACCCATAAAAGAAAAATTTATTTGGGCCCAGTCCAAATCTCAAAGATTTTGTGCCATTATTTGGTGACAATTTATTATTCACCTTTAAAATGTTTTTTTTGAACATTTTTCCAACAAAAAGTTAGCCTTAGCCCCTTTGTTCTGGGGACTTTGTACAAAAGCTTATTTTTGCTGGTGGAGAAGAGGATTGCAGATGGCTGTAGTGGACCGTTTTGAGTATTCCAGGCGTGGTTGTATGTTTACTTTCCACAACTCACGGAGGGCACAATAAATACTTCCCTATGTAAGGACTTTACTTGCCACAGTTATGCGGAATCACTTGTTTGCATTTCTCGAAAGTATACAGAGGCCCCTTTCCAGATGTATTTTACATTTTTCAATACTACGGCTGAGAAAGAAAATTGTTATACCTTTCTCCTTTGTTATGTTAAGAAATAAGGTGGCAAGAAGACTATTTAACAGACTTTATAGATCTATCCATGTTTGATTTCCTTCACTAACATGGAAACTCAGCCCAATTAAGTGGTTACACAAACACAATCCATAACGTTTGTGTTACGGAAAAAAAGGCTATGTATATTGACAAAAACAAAGAAGGCTGCAATGAAATGAGTTATGCTAGAATTTGTAGTGGAGATTGATGCTTCTTGATCACCCTTGGTGGAGAGAACTTGATACTGCTGGTTCTCAATTGCAGATCACTATTCATTTCTTTTTGGTTTTCCTTCCATGTGAACTCTGGTCATTCACATGAAACACAGCACACACTACTGATATAAAGAAGTTTATCATTCATCAATTACTTTAACATCATTAAAAAAAAGGTGAGTGGTAGGAACATAGAAAGAAATTGATTTCTTGGTTTTACATCTACCTATCCTGTGGCACTAACTTCCACTTTGTTATTTATCCATTTAAAAATGCGAGGCAGTGCTCTGGTCTTTGTCTAATTAGTATACTCTGTCTATTCAAAACAATGTAAAGAACGAAAAAGTTTGTTTGATTGGGAAGAAAAAGGGAAAATAATACAAAAGGTCGTTTGAACTTCAACTGTAGGAAGAAACAAATCCGCTATTCATTTTACGTCAAGTAATACAGCAAGTAACTCACAAGATAGCAGTGAAAGCAAGGCGTAAAAGTGGATCCACTTGTAAAGTTTCCATTGAAGTATGATCCCCACAAGGAAAAAACACTTGCCATTCGTTGGTCTTTGAAGATACGAAGTTAGAAAAATCCGAAAGGTTTTCTTTGAGGCGAGCACCAACTAGCTAATCGGACGTGAGCCCCTCCTCGCCAAGTACTTATTACTTCTTTAGTTGTAATTGCTATGAAGTGAAAATCTCATGTACAGTTCTGTAGAGTGGTAGTAATCAAAACCAAACTGCCCCCAGCCCGTTCAAGTACCAGTTGATTAGCTGGTAGGCCCACTTAGGTTAGGGGCATGCCCTGTGACTGGCCCAGTGCATGAATTAGTTGTGGACCGGGTGACTTATCTGTCAACTTTTCCACTATCACCCTAAAAAACCAAACCCATAAATCCACAAATACCGGCAGAGGACCAAGAGGAATGCATAAGAGACGGGCATGTTATGCTTGTGTTAGATGTGCGAGTTTATATGTCCATGAGTGTTATCACATGCTGAAGGTTTATATGTTCATTAACGAATCAAATGCTTAAGGTTTGATATAGTCAATATTTTTACTGTTATTGTCTGATTGGTTGGGTCTAATCCTTTTCACTTCTAAATATGCAACATGGGATATATAGATAGAGAGAGTGAGGAGTGTCTAATACACCGACTGATTTGGGTGTATGATCAACCATTTTGGGTTAGTTTCAGTGGGAATGCTAAAATTGTTCTACCTTTCAATCAACCTTAATAAAAGTTGATAGCAGCAAGGAATCCATTACTATGCCCGGAAACTTCAGATACATGAAAAAGCCTCGTTTGAGCAAATTTTTATTGTATGAACGCACAGAAAAAATGGAAAAAATAATTCGAAAAGCAATATGAACCGAAGCCAGAGAAGACTAGGAAAAGAAAGAAGAGAAAATAATACAAAAGTTGACGCGTGTCTGGCCTTTTTTGCTATTATGGATGCTCTCTTTAATTTTGGTTTGGTAGCAAAGATAAGACAAAAACATCAACCTGATAGCCTTCAGTTACTTAAACAACAATGAAGGCAGTAGGGACTCAAACTAAGACAAAGGTTCCGAATTCCTATCTCCTGATGGCTCCAACAGTGTCATTGCATTCATTTCTCTTCATGGCTCTTGTTGTTCTCTTGAGTATGGTTTCAGGCTTCTGCTGTGTAGTTGGCTCGGTCCATGGTGTCAACAATGAGACTGACCGACTAGCCTTGCTCGCATTCAAGGCCGAGATAACAAGTGATCCCTTTGGGGCTCTAAGCTCGTGGAATGGGTCCAACCACTTTTGTCAATGGGTTGGTGTTACATGTGGCCACCGGCACAGAAGGGTCACCGTATTGGACCTGAATCATCAGAAGTTGACGGGGCACATTTCCTCTCATATTGGAAATCTGAGCTTTCTGAGGGAAATATGGCTGCGGAACAATAGCTTGAGTCAGAAAATCCCCTCAGAACTCGGCCGTTTAAGAAGACTGAGAATCGTATCTCTATCAAATAATTCAATTACTGGTGAAATTCCGGCCAATCTATCTGGTTGCTCTAACCTCTATGTCCTTGAATTAAGTGGCAATAAGTTGACAGGGCAAATTCCTAAGGGTCTTGGTCAGCTATCTAAACTTGAAGAGTTGTATATTTCTCAAAATAATCTGGCCGGAGTTTTGCCTTCTACCATTGGGAATCTATCATCTCTTACGACCCTCATTGCAGCCGTCAATAATATTACTGGGAACATACCTAATGCTCTACGTGGATTGACAAACTTGGTATATCTTGGATTAGGGGAGAACAGGTTGAACGGTACCATTCCATCCTCATTCTTTAATCTATCTTCGATCAAGGCCATTGATTTCGGAGTGAACCAAATTCAAGGGAGCCTTCCCTCAAGCCTAGGAATTACTCTTTCTAATTTCGAGTTCCTTGAAGTTGGTCAGAATTTGTTTACTGGATCCATTCCTATTTCGATCGCTAATGCCACCAAGCTGTATCACCTTGCCTTCTCAGGTAATAAGTTTACTGGAAAAGTGCCTCCCTTGGAAAAGCTGCATGCTCTTGAGTTCTTAGGCTTTCATGGCAATTATCTAGGAACAGGGAAAGCAGATGACTTGAGCTTTCTTGACTCCTTGACAAATGCCACAAATTTGTACATCCTGGATCTGGCCCAAAACAAGTTTGGAGGGGTGTTGCCGCAATCAATCAGTAATTTCTCCAACAATCTCGGTATTCTAAACCTTGATAGCAATGAAATTTTTGGGAGCATACCATCCAGTATACAAAATCTTGTCAACTTGCAGGGTCTTGATATGTCAAAAAACCATCTAACCGGTAACATTCCTGTTGATATCGGGAAGCTTCAAAAGCTGCAGATGATGATTCTCTGGGGTAACAGTTTAGATGGGGAGATCCCATCTTCTGTTTCAAATTTAACTTTGTTAACTCTTCTTAGTTTATCTGAAAACAATCTTCATGGCAGCATCCCTTCAAGTATAGGAAAATGCCAGTTTTTAGAGCAACTATTTCTCAGTAACAACAATCTTAGTGGTACCATACCCAATGAAGTTGGCAGGCTATCATCATTGTTTGCTCTATACCTAACTAATAACAATTTGGCTGGTTCCCTTGCATTGGAAGTTGGACATTTAATTAATCTCGAAGAATTTTCTGTATCTGAGAACATGATGTCCGGTAAAATTCCAAGTACTCTTGGTAGTTGCGTAAAATTGACAGTACTTAATTTGAAGGGCAACAAATTCTGGGGAGTCATTCCTTCATCTTTCCATGATTTGAGAGGTTTGGAGGAATTAGATCTTTCTTACAATAATTTCTCGGGAAAAATTCCAGAATATCTGGAGGGCTTTGTGTTCTTACAAATATTAAATATGTCATTTAATGATTTTGAGGGTGCAGTACCCGAAACAGGCTTATTTAAGAATGCAACAGCTATTTCTGTGGTGGGAAACAACAAGCTTTGTGGGGGTATTCCTGAACTGCGCCTGCAAAGTTGCACCTCGAAAGGATTCAGAAGGAAAAAAATTGCCCTCGCTTGGAAGTTAATAATCCCCACATCTACTGGGTTTCTAGGACTGATTCTGTTGTCGTGTTTTCTCTGCTTTTGTTGCTCCAGAAAGACTACAAATGTGCCATCTTTCAAAGTTGTAGGGAACTCATTTATGCGAATGTCGTATCAGAGTCTAGTTAAAGCTACTCAAGGGTTCTCTCCAGCCAACTTAATTGGTGTGGGAAGTTTTGGTTCAGTGTATAAAGGAATTCTTGATCAAGGTGGAAAAGTTGTTGCAGTAAAGGTACTGAACCTTGACTTCCGTGGTGCTTCCAAGAGTTTCATAGCCGAGTGTAGAGCCTTGAAGTGCATCAGACATCGAAATCTTGTAAAGCTGCTGACAGCATGTTCGAGCATTGACTACCATGGTAATGATTTTAAAGCTTTGATTTATGAGTTCATGGTCAATGGGAGCCTAGAGGAGTGGTTGCATCCAAATGAGAACAAAGATGATCCACATGAGGAGTCAAGAAATTTAAGCCTCTTTCAGAGGTTAAATGTTGCCATTGATGTTGCTTCTGCTCTGGATTACCTTCACCATCATTGTCCAGAAACAATAGTTCATTGCGATCTGAAGCCGAGCAACATTCTTCTAGATGATGAAATGATTGGACATGTAGGTGATTTTGGGTTGGCAAGATTACTTCTTGAAGCCGCCTCTGCAAATCAATCAAGTTCCATTGGCATAAGGGGGTCTGTTGGTTATGCTGCTCCAGGTAAATGTACCTCTCAGAATTCTCTCTCGTCTTTTGCACCTTCACTCCCAACAATTTCTAGGGCAGATTCACATCTTCATCGATACTGAAGCTTCTTAACTTAAATCTACACAGCATGATTTGGTGTTCAAATCCATGAGAATGAGTATTAAGAAGAAAAAAAAATACAAAAAGAATATTTTTTTTTGGCTAAGTAATACAAAAAGAATATTAGGCATATAATTTCCAGTTTGTCATTCTTCTTCAAGACACATTGCCCACAAAAATACCTTCAACTTCATGTTCTTAACTTTTAGTTTCTTGGTTACAGAATTTAACCTTGTTTTTAGAATATTTTCTATATAATTTCCCGTGTTCTTTTCTGCAATTCATAATATACTCAAACTTGGGCTTATTCCTGTCACAAGTGCACAGACATACCAACATCTAAAATTCTCAGTAATTTAAGTGGCATGATGAGTGAAACCATCTGTGGAGGACTTGGATAGAAAAAAAAAAATCTCTCTCTTACTTCACCTACAGTCAATGATAGTTATCGAGTTTGTTGTAAACCCTAAATGAGATTGAGGGACGATCCAGTTTTGCGGCCAACTAACTAGGTATGTAGTATATGGCTCTGATCGGGGAGTGGAGCTGTGCATGGCAAGTGCTGCAGTTCCTTCCTCAACGAGGAAAGTAAAGAGTTGTCGATTTCTTTATACCTGGCGCAAGTTTGATGACATTGTGTGGGTAAATCAATAGGTATTAGACTGAGACTGGATTCATTTAAGTATCCACCAAAGCTTTGCTCTTTTTTTTAACAATCAATGATTTGAGTAGATAAATGACACTGGCAACAATCACATCCGTTTCAAGTTCAAGTTAGCCCTTGCAATTGCATAAGCACAGAAACCAAGCAACTGCTTTCAAGTAGAGGGGACATTACTTTTAACAGTACAGTCTTTGCAGTGCTCTGAAGTTGGTTCTAGGAAGTCTTGTCTACAGACACATCTGATTACAATACTTTAAGTACTTCTATATAATCATTGTTATGATTTTATTTACCATGAATGGTGCATGAATTGCAGAGTATGGGATGGGAAATGAAGTATCAACATCTGGTGATGTGTATAGTTATGGCATCCTCTTACTGGAGATGTTTATAGGGAAGAGACCTACTGATAGCATGTTTATTCATGGTCTCACTCTCCACGAATTCGCTAAAACGGCTCTTCCTGAACGAGTAGCGAATGTTGCTGATCCTATGCTGTTTGAACAAAGAGAAATTAGGGAGGCAAGCTCAAGTGGCCACACCACTCGCAATCAGAGCTCTCCGAGCAGTCACAAAATTCAAGAGTGTTTGATTTCAGTACTTCAAGTTGGAATTAACTGTTCACAAGTAGTGTTGACAGATCGACCGAACATAACTGATGTAGTTTCTCAGTTGCATTTGATCAGAAACACTCTGCTTGAAACTGGAGTTCATGGAGGCAGAAGAGCACATACTGCTGTGTGATCATGAATAGGTATGAAACCTTCACTCTCACCCACTTGAGAAAAAGAACATGCACAGAGTACGAAACAAACAAAAACATTTTAGCAAAGGCATTTAATTATGTTAGCACTAGCTTCGAATAAAGGAGAAAATTTCTGTTTCAGATAACTGATATTTAGATCAAAAGAATGCATTGTCTGTCAGTCATTCAATGAGGTACAAACACAACCGATTTTCAAGCTGCTATAACTTCTTACATGTGCCATCTTTTTTTCTCTGTTCATCATATTGCATCCACCGGTTTCGTGAAATAACCATTTTTTCCCTTATTGTCCTAGGTTCTAATCAGTCTTGAAGATTCGGCATGCTGAATGTGGACTGGCTGTGTGTTACAGATATTATCCTATGCTTTAATTTCTGTTTTTCTTCTTGTTTGTTTGCAGTTTATGTCAAACTGTCATCATTAAGTGGTACTATAATAAGGCTATATGACTTGCAATGTGATGCTTTCTTAAATACTTATGGATTCCACATTTTGATTTGTACCTTTTAAACCTACGTTATAGTACTCTAAAGAATGTTGCCTTACCACTATTTGAACAGTTTACATGTGTAATGCAAGGAGCAAAAAGTGATTAAAAAAAACCTTAAACACAAATTTCACATCAGCAAAGATGTTTGCTATCAAGTGCCTCTGCAAATAAAAGCTTTCCTTTTTCATATGAATGGTTTTTCTTTTTTGGGTATAGTATATAGATGGTCCTTAAACGATCTTGTGTGGATCAGTTTAGTCCTTCAACAATTAATTTGGTCAATTTTGTACTTAATGTTTATAGTTTGTGTAATATAGTATTTTGTAATTGCAAGACTACCTTCTAAGTTTGCATAACTATAGATTCTTCGTGTAAAATTTTATATGATTGTACTTGCTCCCCCTAAGTAAGGTTTTTGGATTTTTATTGGTTAGAGTGGATTCTAACTGTTTCTTAAAATTTTCAAGAACCAAATATTATCTTATATTAATGCTCTACTAAAGAGTAAAGAGTATATATACTATAATATTATATTATATTGATGCTCCACTAAAGAGTATATACTATTAGTATGGTAAATCCAAGCAACTCTGTCCGCTTAATGTATTCTCTTATTTTTAAGGTACAGTCTTGATTTGAAATTCTCCACTTGTGGTCTACTAAATATTCTGAGATTTATGGTTTGGTTCCATCGAAGAGCTTGATCCTCCTTCTGATTTTACCATAGCCATTTCAATATTTGTCACATTATTTGTTTCTTCTTCATTTTTTAGGATATTAATGTTTATTTTTAATTTTTTAAGTCTTTAAGGGCAATGTGTTACATTTCTCCCAAACTTATTAAACCTAGTTGCATGATCTTTTTTTTTCCGATAACTTTTATCCTAGTAGTTGTATTTTATAAATAAACAGAGGATATTTTTCAACTCAATTCAAATACTTTAGGGATTACATTGATTCAATTGGAACTTTGAGTACTAAATCAACATTATAATAATACGTTGGGGACTAAAGATGAAGTTTACCCCTTCTTTTGTTTTGGGTCTTGCTAATGCAATATTTCCTGAGCATTTGTCGCAGAATGTTACCTTCATTTGGTACTTTTGAATTCCGTAGAGTTCAGGTAAAAGTTGATAGCATTATTATATAATGTCTATAATGTAACATAATTTGATGCGTTAACATAGAGAAGAGATACCGATAAATTTGCCACGTATAGTCATGTCAATGGATCTTCAATCCTCTCCATATCTCACTTCTGTGTAGTAATATATATGGGGGTTGTGACTATTCACTTAACGAAGACAAGTGAAAAGATCTCCATCAAACCTTTCCACTATCATTGTAATAGAATAGTTACAAACTCAAGAATCACATTAAGACAATTAGTTTGTAGCTTTCACTGATGATATAGTGTCTCTAATTTATATCTACTCGACGCAAGCAAGTTTATTAAATAAGGGGTAATTTACAAATAACATTCTTCATCTATCAATCGATTTCACTTAATTCTTTTCATCTTCTAATTATTCCAATGCACTCCCTGATCTTTCCAAATATAACAATTGACCCATTTTGGATTGATGCACATGACTATTTATCGTATTCTCCTCTAACTGCGTCAATCCAAAATGAGTCAATCGTTATATTTACAAAGATCAGGGGGTACATTTGGACAATTAGAAGATAAAGAGAGTTAAATAAAACCGAGTGATAGATGAAGAAGATTTTATGTAAATTGCCCTTAAATAAATTGCCTTCACTCCTTCACACTTGACTTGTATAGGCAACAGTCAGAATTAACCACAGGAATTCTTTGATATCTCAGCTCCGAATGGTCACCAAACATTCTCGACTAGTCCCCTTTAGCCATTGGAATTTTCCTTGACATTTCTTCCGACCAAGCTTGGCTAGGCCTGACTGGTCGACCTCTCCCAGTCATGCAATCATGTACAACCCTCAACTTCAACTTTTGGACTTCACAATGCCCTCGGGCCTTCAGCACCATTCACACTCAAATGAAACCCTAGGGTGTCGGGATCGCGTCAACACATCTAAACATTAGTATTTCATCATGAACACCCCGTTATCATGGAAACCAACAAAAGTTTCCGAGAATAGCAAGTGTGCATTATCGAATAACAACCGTAATTAACCATCACATACATGCCTATTAAGGACGCATTGAGTCATTACACATGACATATTACGAGTTCAACATCTTTCAACTGCTTCCTTAACTCAGCAAGCTCTAGTAGGGACATACGGTATAACGCCCTTATCGGAGGTTTGGCACTTGGCTGTAACTATATAACATGATCGTTAGCATGCCAAGGGCGGAGGGACTTTGCCAACTCTAAAGGCATGACATGAGTGAAATCCTTTAGCAACTGGATTTGAGACTTCAACCTATATATCTGGCTTGATCTCAATCAAGGCATCAAGGTAAGTTATCTCCCCCTTCCTTAAAGCCCATTATGTACTTGCATCGTTGACAACCATCCTAATTTGTTCCTTCGCCTTTTACCCATATCCAACCGAACACATCGCAGCACAAAGCACATCTGTTTATCATTAGCAATCATCATCCCACAGAGATGTGGAATTAAAGCCACCTTTGCATCAACAAATAAATCATTCCCAAGAATGAGATCAAAGTCGTCTAGGGGAACCACCATCAAGTTCACCCTTCCAGCCCACACACCAACCTTCAATGGAACATCAGTCGCCATTTCGGTCACAGATTGTGATGAGAAATTGACTGCCTTGATCCTATTGGAATTTTTGATGACATTCAAATCAAGAGTCTAAACCATTTTCTCACCAATGAAGTTATGAGTTGCCTCTATGTCAACCATAGCAAGTGCATAAAATTTACTAACAACAACTTGAATGTACATCAAACCGGTTAAAGGTGGGGACTTCTTTGTGTGGTTAGCATTTAGAAACTGTAGTGGATTGACCCGAGTGTGAGTCTCCGTTCCATTGTCACCATCCTTTCCATCAGTAGCACAGAAGGCATTCAACTTCTCCTTGTTGGGACACTAATGAGCATGGTGGGGCCCGTTACAGATGAAGCAACCTATACCATCTACACTAGATTTTCCCTTCCCTTGCTGCTTCTCATTCCCCTTTGAGTTAGACTTATGGACATTGTCCCACTTTTTCTATCCGACCTTCTTCTCATCATACTTCTTTCCCTTTCCTTTTTGTTTGAAAGAACCGACATCAGTAGTGGACTATCCCATAAATTTATAGTCAACCAGGCCATTAGTAGCGGTCATTGCAGAAGGTAGATCTTTAACGCTCAGCATGCGGAGTTCTAATTGTGACCAATTTTGCATTTCTAACATGAAATTGAAAAGCTTGTCATCATCCAACATGCTTTTGATACCCAACATTAAGGAAATAAATTCCTTGACATAGTTTCTCATAGTATTAACATGTTTGAGCCGCTTCAACGACTCCTATTCAACCCATGACTTGTTGCGAGGAAGGAACTAATCCTTTAGTTCTTTCTTCAGTGTCTCCCATGTTTCGATCTTTGGACGAGACTTGTCTTCTGCTCGCATCCTCCACCGGAGCTTGGTATCTCCAATAAGATACATACTGATAATTCACTTTCTACCCATCTGGAACATGAGCAGTGTAAATACTGCTCTATGTCCCATAAAAAGTTCTCGAGCTCCTTAGCACTGCATGCACTAGCAAAACCCTTGTGTTTCGAGACATCCACGCTCACACGAACTTCTGAATGGCTTGAAGAATTGCCAAGTGTCCTTTTCATGAGTGTCAACTTAGTCTCAAGAGGCTGAATTCTGCCCTCAATGCATCAAATAACGAAACCATATCAGCCATCACCTCTGTGAATTTGGATTCCGTCATTGTCTTGCTCTCCTCCAGAGAGGTTTGCAAGGAGACGATCTCTAGAGTGACCCCATCAAGCCGCTGAACGAGTGTCCTCTGGTACTACCGCACTGACCAATGCTTCCAACTGTGTAACATGTTCCCGGACCACATCCAAAGTTGCATCACCATCCATTGTTGAACCAATTTAGGCTCTGATACCAATTGTCACAAGGTCAAGTTTCGCACTAGAATTTTTGCCTGCAATGGCACTAAGTTTCATGACAATTAGTCAGCCAAATGCTCACGATGTAGAGAGGAAACTCCTAAGAACACTTAGCCAAATTACAGAAACCCTTCCCAACATTTTGTTACTCAACAAAGAATACAAAAACAATGCCTAAGCAATTCTAGACAGAACAACTCTCTGCCTTGGAATGCACCAGCAATTCCCATTATATAGGCTACAATAAAAAATGTGGCTACACAAACAATGGGTCATAGACATCCCCCATGCTCACCATGATCTAGAGTTGACACCCCCAATTGCTTTGGAATTGTGCCAAAACATGATATTTGACAACTGCTCAATAGAACTACAACCAGCAAATCACTTGGGACACCTGTCCAAGTCCAAAGATAAGTGACCTGTCCAAGTCCAAAGATAAGTGATTGTATTGTCGCACAAGCCCACTACCACTTTAGCATCCATGTCCAATCTTATGGGTCTTCATATCTGCCATAGTTGCCTCTTGTCTAAGGGATTAGTGCCAACGCCAAGTTGAAACCATCAAGTCACCTTTGCATGACCTGTCTCTCTCATGTCTGTAAGGATAACACGGGTATGCCACTCGAACCTATAGCTAGCTGGTCTTCTCCAAAATGGATCAATTAGCCAAGATTTTGATCGGATACGAAATCACAGGTGCTAGATCTAGTGGTGTTTTTATGGAGATTCTATACAACGTGCCGCTACATGCCACGCGTAGCACGCTTGAAGGTCAAGTTGCTAACATCAAGCTTAAGTTTACTCCTTGTCATAGATTTAAAAAGAAGGTATCAACCCCTTTTCATTATTCATTTCGTAGGTTCATTTGTGTTCATCTTTGTTGCGTGTGGGAAGGATCGACTTCTATACATTTTTATGAAATCATGCTTGCTAAATAACATGACAACAATTCTCAAATTGTGGTCTTTTTTATTTATATAGTCTATACAACGAGACTTAAAATTTGTGCTGGAATTGTGTAACTTGATTTTGTTTTAATTGTCAACTTTTTATTATGACGGAGTTCAATTCCCTTGGTCAGGTTGCAGGAGTCCACATGCCAGTGCCTTTGAAACCTAAATAGAATTTTTACGCTAATCCCAATGTGACAACTATAATAAAAATATATGTTATACGCAACAATCGATGTGTTACTCGTATTTTTCTTGTTTATTTGATACATATAGTAAATTTGGTGTAAAGTGAATGTATCCCATTGCGCATTTAAAAAATAGCGTCGTACTTTCTTTTTAAGTTATTTATTTAATTTACTCTCCATGCGATTGTACGTTGGGAGATTTGACAACAATCTTGCCCACACAATCATCATAAAAAGGGACATAAAGAGGGACTGGAACACCCTAATTTCCAATACAAAACTGGAGAAAAGCTTGGCCCAAAATCAAAGCCCCTGAGGCTTGAATAGAGAGAATTAAGACACGAATTAATTGTTCCTTTCCCCAACACCCCGGTCCACTCACCTCTTTGGGTGGACTATTTCAACAGGTTTTGCCAAGCCCACATAAAAGGGCAGGAAATCCTAGTCAAACTCGCTTGTCCTACTCGGAAGACTCGACTTATGATTACTTGCCACTCATTTTCTCCCCTGAGGGCTGAGGCTGTGCGGAAGACGCTAAAACGACATTATTTTGGTGCATAAAATACTGTCCGAATAGTAAAATATTGACCGAACAATCATTTTGACACACAACACGCGCTGCTGTAGCAATGCATAACAGCCTCTCCAATTCCTTCTTAAATCCACCTAAATTTGACAGGAAGTTAGCTTGTTTGTGCATTTCCCAGATTGACGTTTTCGACAATTGTCACGAAAAAATCTACTAATACAACAAATTATACAATATGTTAATGTGTCACTGTATAATTGACCATTGAATGTATGGTGTTGTATTAGTAGACTTGCTGGCATGGATTTGTTTAGGTCATGTTTAGATTATAAACTCTTGTAGTAGGTCGAAATACACAACAATAGTGGGCTTTCAGCCCACGATCATCCTCGGCTTACTTGCACTTGGCCCGAGTTGGGTTAGGCCCAAGAGCTACCTAATAGTTCTTCGGCTCGCATGCCGAACAACCGAAAGGGCGGCACCTATCTTCGGCGACTCTCCCACCTCCTTTGTCTAGTACACTCATCAATGATGAGTTAGCGCAATACATATTATATGAATTAATTTTTGTCTCTCAGCAATACATTAAATGGGATTATTCATTGTTGACCACTT
>JABCMJ010000393.1:0-42929 GCA_014822125.1 Arbutus unedo
TTCTAGAACACTGAATTCCGTCTCTGTGGATTCGACCCCGTACTTACCGGGTTTATTATGCTACAGTGATTTTAGTCCTGCGCTTGGGAAGTGTTAATTTTGAGTACTAGAATCGGTCAAGCAGTCCCCCTTGGAACGTCTTATTTCTGAGAAATAGGATTTTGTCTTTTACTCTTCTTTGCCCTTTCGTTGTTTCCTTCGTCTCCAATTAGTTCATCGTCGTTCTTTCTCCGATAAGATTTTGTTTATCAACCTTCGTAAGTCATTTTTCGATTCCTCATCATTTTTTCTCTTCGTATTCACGTGTCCCCCTTTCCTTCTCCAAATCAAAAATTTTCAAACAGTTAGTAGATACGCCGGAAAGAATGGTGGAATTTCGGCGATGATACAACATCCCTCATGATATTGTTATCGAGTTGAATGACCCCACCACTCCTCGTGATGGGAATGATTTCAATACCCTTCATATTCCGTTGATGGCTTTCACTAAGGGCAGAGTCCATTTTTTTCTCAATCGCCTTCTTTGTGAAGTCCTCTGTTGGTACCGTCTGCATCCTATGCAGATTTCCATAAATACATATAGGATTATTCACTATATAGTTGAACTTAATAAGATAAATGACACAAATTTAGGGCTTTGGAAAATTCAGTTCTACTATGATATGATCAGAAAAGGCACCGATGCCTATTATCTGAAGAATCGACCACATATAGAAAGGATTGTCACTTATTTGACAGATTCTAACCGAGAAAACGACGATAACTTTTTCATCGTTACCGATAATTGGGAGATCGATCAGGACAAACCAGAGCACCCTAAATTTCACATTTCGCCCTGATTTGAGGTTATTCGTCAGTTTCCCAATCATGTCTATTTGATTATGTTCGCCTTCTCAGCGGTAATTGTATCTCATGTTGATCTCTGTATTTTTCTTGTGCAGCCGTGAACACCAACAAAAATAGGATAAAAAGAATGGTGAAGCTTGACGACGTAAAGAAAGTCGTCAGATACAAGGGTTCGATTGGTTGGAGTTAGAACCTCTCTCCCGAAATTCTGTTGAAGTATGCTTCAAGTTATAGAGGTTACATCAAGAACTCCATTCCTGATGCTACCGTAGTTGCTACCGATCTTCCTAGAGATTTCCCCAAAAACGTGCCAATTTTTGAGTTGCCAAAGCCAAATTTGGTCATTGTTTCCGCCATCAAGGGCATCCTTTTTTTCATCCACTTCGTCAGGTGCAGGGTAATCGCCTTCCCGATCTCCTCTTATCTAGAATTTAGAGAACGATCAAGAAATTGATCAAGATGTGATGGCTCGCTACCCTGATGTCTTCAATCTCCGAGAGTTGATGCGTCAAAAGAATAAGAAGCCAGTCATTGCTCCAAAGAAGACAGAGCCTCCGAGCTCAAAAATAAAACCTCACTCTGGTCGTCAAGGTGACCTCTACTGAGCTGATGTGCCTCTTGTGCTGAGGCGAAGACTCAGGAAGGGCTTCCAAGATGATCCTTCTGAGTCGTCAAAGCCAAAGAAGGCAAAAATTGCTAAGAAGGCCATGCTCTAGACCCCCTCGTTGCTAGTGAGTAGGGCCGATCCCCTGACTGTTGCTGATTCAATCGGGGATTTGGACTTGGCTCAAACCCCCGCTAGGATGATGATGCTGCCCAGGGACATCGAGTCGTACAAAGGGACTGATCTCCCGACATTGATGCGCTCTATGATGGCCCATGAGGCTTTTGTAAGTATTGTCATGCGTTTGTGTTTATTGCTATCTGTAGATTTCTGATTATGTGTTCTGCCATATGTCTGTAGGCTATGCAGAAGACCATGATGTGCTTGAGCCATTGTCAGGATCTTAAAGCCCGGTACAATACCATAGATCTGGAACTAAAAGATTGGAGGGTGAAGTGTACCAAGGCTCAAGATGATCTGGTCGTGCCCAAGAAGCAAGCCTGCGAGACTGACCTAAAGGCCAGTACTATGCAATATTAGCTTGGCGCGGAGAGAGGAAAGAACACTGAGCTAGAGGAGTAAATGGTTGATCTAAAGGTCCATCATGAAGAGAAACCTAAGCGGTTGTTGCAAGCCGAAGACTATATGAAAGGCATGTCGGATGTTGCAGTGGACTTCATAGAGAATCAGATGCCAAAACTCCAAGCCGACTTCATTGCTCAATGATGGAAGGCTGCGCTGGAGGCATGCAACGTCCCTAGGGAGTCACCTTTGTACACATCTGTGCCACCTCCTACTGACTTGGATGCCAAAGGGCCCTCAGTCGAAGCCACTGAACAGAATGCAGAGGGCACAAAGACCGTGGATACTATCAAAGGTTAGGGGGATGGTGATGGAGGAATCACTCCTAGAGTCGTCGGTGTAGCCGAAATGAAGGAGTCTGCCCATGTGGAAAGTTTAAAATCTTTTTTCATGTTTTGCTTGTGTACTTTTGTTGTAGACTTTTCGGATGGCCTTTGATTGCTACATTTTGTGTACTAAGCTTGATATTCAATGATACAATTTGGATCGGAGTTTTTTCAATTTGCACTTACATTTTCATAAGTAATTCAACTTCGGAACGCATCTTGAACTCGGGCGATCCTCTACTCTAATAGCAAGCAAGACCTTTTTGCAAATATCTTTTTCAGATATGCTCAGGTTGCGAATTAAAATTTTTCTCAAGTCTAGCTCATACCCTTCCCAAGTGTAATTGGGTATTTAAAATTTTCTCAAGTTTTAAGCTCATGCTTGTTTCAAGTATGGGTGTTCAAACTTTTCTCGAGTTTTAAACTTATGTCAAACTTTTCTTAAGTTAATCTCACACCTTTCTCAAGTGTATTCGGATTTTTAAACTTTTCTTAGGTTTAAACTCATACCCTTCTTAAGTATGTTCAAATTTTAAATTTTTTTCAAGTTTTAACTCATATCTTTCTCAAGTATGTTCGGCTTTAAATTTTTCTCAAGTTTAAACTATACCCTTCTCAAGTATGTTCGGATTATAATTTTTTCTCAGTTTAAACTCATACCTTTCTCAAGTTTAAACTCATACTTTTTTCAAGTATGTTCGGATTATAAACTTTTCTCAAGTTCAAACTCATACCCTTCTCGAGTATGTTTGGGTATGTCAATCTTGCCCCCTAGTGAGGCAGTGAAGGAAGCTATGACACTTATAGCCTTATTGAATGTATGCGCAATGAACAAACAAAGAGTGGTGTTTTTGTTCATCAAAACTCATTGTTGTAAAAATAATAATAAATGTGTAAGAGAAATTTAACTCTAGTGGTAAAACTTTTTGAGATTTGAGACATTCCAAGTACGCGGTACTTCTTTGTCGTCGAGATCTTGGAACTTGTAGGCACCTTTCCTAAGCCATCCTACAACTCTGTAGGGGCTTTCTCAGTTGTCCCCAAGTTTGCCATCTGCTGGGTCCTTCGTGTTACCCATGACAAATTCTCTTTGATGGACTCTCTTGTTGTATGACCTAGATAGGATAGACTGATAGGAGGCTAATCTAATCATTGCCCATTCTCGTTTCTGGTCGATAAGGTCAAGCTCTACTACCAAAACTTCGTCGTTTTCTCCTTGCTCCATCAATTCAGTTCGGATAGTTGGGAGGCCAATTTCTAGTGGGAGGACAACCTTGGTGCCATATGCAAGTGAATATGAGGTGACTCCAATAGATCATTGCGGCGTGGCCCTATATGCCCATAGGACCAAAGGTAACTCTTCTAACCATTTACCTTTGGCTTTCTCCAGCCATTTTTTATGCCTCTTAGTATTGTCTTGTTTGGAGCTTCTGCTTGCCCATTGCATTGGGGATACGTCACTGAGGCGTAGTAGTTGCGTATCTTATACTGTGAGTAGAAGGTCTTGAACTTGTCTTGCAATTGGGTCCCATTGTCAGAGACGATGGCGTATGGGATGCCAAATCTAGTGATGATGTTTTGCCAAACGAACCTCTCAATGTTCTTCTCTGTGATTTTGGTAAGGGGTTCTGCTTCTATCCATTTCGTAAAGTAATCAGTGCCAGCCATGAGGTACTTCCTCTCACCTGTGGCCTTTGAAAGGGGACCAACGATGTGTAAGCCCCATTGAGCAAAAGACTAAGGGTTGTTGAGTGGCGCTAGATCGCCAGCTGGGAAATGGGTGATCGGGATAAATTGTTGACACTTTGCGCAAGCTTGTACGTATTTCTTCACATCTTCCTGCATGTAAGGCCACCAGTATCCCTGAAATATAGCTCAGTGGGCAATGGACCTACCTCCAGCATGGCTTCCACAGGTGCCCTCATGAATCTCGTACAGAAATTTTTATACCACGTTTGGGTGTACACACTTCAGGTAGGGACCGTGTAAGACTTCTTGTAGAGCTCCTGCTTGGGCGAGAGCAAGAATTGTATTGCCTTGATCCATAGCTTGTGAGTTTCCTTTTTATCTTTGAGCACTGTACCCCAGTAAGGTAAGAGATGATTGGATCCATCCAACTGGGGTCAAGATCAATCTCCAAAGCTTTCTTGGCTATTGGGACATCGATGCTCGAGTATTAAATGGTATCCACATATATGGTTCGATGCTTATCTCATGGAATTGCCAATGGTAAACACGCCAAGGCATCTGCGTGCTCGTTCTGCCTAGAACTAATGTGGGTCATTTCAACTTTCTTGAAGTTAGATAATTCTGCTCTAGCCCTCTCGGCATATGCAGTCATCTTCTCATCACGAGTGGCGTACTCGCCATTGAGCTGATTGAGGATGAGCTAAGAGTCACAGTAGACTACCACGTATATTGCCCCTAGATTATATGTGCATTTGAGTCCATGAATTAGTACCTTGTATTTGACAACATTGTTTGAAGCATTGAAGTTCAGCCGAATAGACTATTCAAAGTAACACTCGTCTGGCTCCACGATGACGATGCCGACCCCAGACCCTTAAGAACATGAGGATCCGTCAACATATAGCCTCTAGTAGGGTGTTTGATCGGTCGTGATTTCCTATTGTGACTCCTATTCGAGAGGGCTGGTTTCTGCGACGGCTGATACTTCTTCAATCTGTTCATGTGAGAATTCTGCAACAAAGTCTGCTAAGAGCTGGCCCTTTATTATGGATCTTGGAAGGAACCTGATATCAAATTCCCCGAACTCCACAGACCAAGTGGCCACCCTACCCGATAGCTCTGCTCTTCTCAAAACAGCGCTAATGGGATGCTTGATTGGTACCTCAATCGTATGGGCTAGAAAATAATGTAACAATTTTCTAGAAGCTACAACTAGGGATATGATCAATTTTTCCAGGGGTAGCTACCTTATTTCAGAATTGAGCAATGTCTTGCTCACGTAGTAGATGGGTGTCTGTTTGCCATCTTTGCTTTCAATAAGACTGCACTTACCACGTGTTCTGACACGACAGGGTATAATGTCAAGATATCTCCCTTCTCGAGAGTTATGATCAATGGTGTGTTTGTCAGGTAACTCTTGATCTCGTGGAAGGCTTTCTCATATTCTTCTCCCCAAGAGTACTTGGACTACTTTCTCAGCAGTTGCAAAAATTGTTAACATCGGTCGGATGATCGACTAATGAACCTGTTAAAAGCTGCCACCATCCCTGCTAATCTCTGTACTTCTTTCACAATCTGGGGACGTTGGAGGTTCTATAAGGTTATGACTTGATCGAGGTTGGCTTCTATACCCCTTCTGGTAACCAGAAGTCCTATAAATTTCCTTGAGCTAACCCCGAATGCACATTTTGAGACGTTTAGCTTAAGTTTGAACTTTCTGAGCACTCTGAAGGTATTGTAGAGATCGGTGATATGGGTCTCAGCTTCTCAAATTTGACTACCATATCGTCGATATATACCTCTATGCTCTTCCAAGCAGTTTGTTAAACATAAGTGTAACTAACCTTTGGTACGTAGCTCCCACGTTCCTCAACCTAAATGACATCACCTTGTAGCAAAATAGACCCCGTGGTGTTATGAATGATATATTTTCTTGGTCCGGCTCATACATGGCAATCTGATGATACCCTTGATATGCATCCAAAAAGCTCATGTGCTTGTACCCAACAGTAGCGTCCACGAAGCTATTCTTGGGACAAGCTTTGTTGAGGTTGGTAAAGTCAATGCATACCTTCGACTTGCTATTTTTCTTCTTAACTACCCCAGTGTTCGACAACCACTCGGGGTAGTAAACTTCTCTGATGGCCCCAGCTTCTAGGAGCCGATATACTTCTTCGATAACTGTGCCGGTGTGTTGGACTGTCGACTTTCTTCATTTTTGCATCACTGGTTTGTGGATAGGATCCACATTCAATTGGTGACAGATAATATCAGGGCTCACCCCAGGCATCTCCTGAGGTGTCCAAGCGAATACATCAATATGTTCTTCAAGAACCTAAACCAGGATTTTCTCGTTCTTTTTAGATAATTTTTCTCCAATGAGAAAGTACCGCTCGGGGTCTGACTCATGTGCCAATATTTGTTTGAGCTTTTCCACTACCCAATCGACCGAATTACGCCCAATATCCTCTATCATGGGCCGATCTAAGATCTCTATGGATTTCACGTGTTCAGCTTTGGGTTAGTGTTTTATGGAAGTTACATAACAACTTCTCGCCAATGTTTGACTTCTCTGAACACATTCAATCCACTTCTTGCTAAGAAACTTCAACATTTGATGATATGTGGAGGGGATCGCACGCATCTGATGGAGTCAAGTCCTCCCTACAATCGCGTTGTAAGTCGATGGCACATCCACAACCAAAAAGTCAATATCTAGGGTGACCCTTTCTGCTTGTACAAGAATAGTGATGGAACCTAGGGGTCAGACTGCTTCAGCGTTGAATTCTATAAGTGGGATGTCGGCTTTCTACAGATCCACCTTATCAAGTTTGAGTTTCTTGAAGGCATCGTAGTACAAAATCTCCATTGAGCTACCCTGGTCAACTATTCTCTCCGTGTTGATGGTGCCGAGCAGCAGCGTGATCATTAGCACATCATTGTGGGGATGGGTGATCCCCTCTAAATCCTTGTCAAAAAAGGATATCACCATATTTGTTTTCATCTCGCGCTCTTTCCATTTTTGCCCGAGATGTTGAACATGATGCTTGTATCCTTCGCGGCGTCGTTGGAGTTGAACTTCCTTTTTATCCAAGATTGGCATCACAGCATGTATGACATGGACGATCCCCGTCGCCATTACCTCTTCCTCGGAGGATTCTTCTCCATCAGTTCTGGATAAACCTTTGGTTGCCCCTGGTCGGCCAAAAACTATCTAAGGTACTCGGCTTCAACTAGTTCCTCTAAGAACCGATTAAGCACCTTGTGCTTCTCTGTGATGTGACCATTGTTCCAGTGGTAGCTACACCAATCTCTATTCGGATCTTGCCTCATGGGTTCTCCCCCTGAAGCTGTCGGCCACTTCCAGAAAGGCTCATTTTTCAATAGTCAGATTAGCTTCAAAATTGGAGTATTGAAAACTGTCTGAATTGCTTCATATGCCTGGGGGCCAGGCAGTTTGTGTCGTTTCCTTACTTGTGCCACTTCGGTCCTTGGCCTCTTTATTGCTGATTCAATTGCAATGCTCCTATGCATCTTGTTGGTAGGTCGATCCGTGTCTCGGCGGATCTCGTCTTCAAACTTTACGTATTTTTCTATCTTCCCCATTAGATCGACAATGGTGCTGGGAGGATCGATAGTTAGGGATTCTCTCAACCTTTCTTGGTACAATAGCCCCAACCTAAAGGATTCTACGGTATAGGCCTCTGTGCAGTCCCCGATCTCGTTGTAGGTCACCTAGTACTTGTTCGCATATTGTTTGAGGTCCTCATCGGATCTTTTCCGTAAAGTCAAGAGTGTATTCACATACTTCTTCTGAACTCGGTTGGCCACAAATCACTTGAGGAACTGATCTATTAGTTGCCTCGAGCTAGCGATAGACCTCGGAGGGAGGGCCTAGAACCAATTTAGGGTTGTTTCCCTCAAACTCAAGAAAAAAATCTTGCAGTATAGGTTGTCACGACCTACATAAATCATCATGGAGTTCACGAATCCTTTGATGTGAGTCATCAGATCTATTTGTCCATTGTAGATAGAGAACTTTCGTGGGACAAACTTTATGGGTAAGTCTTCCATTTCAATCTGAACTGACAGTGGTGACACCGCCAATTGTTGCAACTCCTTATGATTTTCATCATCCTTCGGTCTATTCAACCCTAATTGCTGATTCAACCATGCTCTCATGTCGGGAATTTAAGCAGCTAGAGGTGCTATTAGGGCTACCACCGCATGGTTAACATTTGGGACCATTCCTGCATGTCATGGAGCGATTGTACTAGAAGCAGTCTAACCACGTTTGAGAGAGCTCAAGCTTGCTGGTTCCCTCCTCGGGGTCTTTGAGTCTGTTCATGTCGGTTGTCCCGACGTGAAGGACAGATTTCGGAACGTTCATCATGTCTTGATATGGTTTGCCTAGCAGGATCTTTCTGTTTGCAGAGATTTCGATTCTCTTTCTCCATTCGGCGTATATAACGCCTTATCTCTTCAATCTCTTGGTCCCGCCTTTGGACCTGATCAATGTTACTATTTTCTCGTCTCGGCGAGATTCATCATGAGTTCGGGATCCTCTCCCTCCCTCATTTCGGGTTTTTGTTTGAGATTTGTCTCTTGTCCTTTACCTCTTTGCTTCTTGCGGAGGGTCAGAACGCTATTGTACTGGAGCCAATGGCAATGTTGCTTGTAGCGAGGGAGCCACTGGTGATGCGACTGGTGGCGGGATGGTAAGAGGCAACGTCTGTTCTCCATACTGCCCCCCAATTAGCTTTAAGGGTGGGACCTTAGGAACTTCTTTCCTGGGCCCTCTTGATTTCTGGAGAATCGGAGGAGGGGACCTAGACCTATCCCTTCCATTATGTTCTTTCTCCTGATCTCTCTTAGGTGTTTCTGCCATGAGTTGTTAGTTTTTCCACAAACGACGCCAATTGTAGAGGGATTGATTTTCTTAATCAGGACGAAAAGCTAATCCTTCACTATTTAGGAGAAACCACGCTCTCAATTTGGTGGACCTGTGATCTGCAAAATAATAAATTGTCAAAGAGCCTTCTATCGTTCTGGCAGGAAGACACTCCGATGATTAAGTCAGGCAAAGTTCACAGGATGATCAATAACTCAAGCCAATATTCTCTATTAGCAAGCAAAATTATACACAAGTTAGAATGTACATTTTTTGTTGATGTGGAGCTTTATTCATAGACTTTTCATTAATCCTAACTCTCTTAGGATTCTAACTGGGGTAGAGTATCTTCTAATTGGCCACTAATAAGATAACTTTCTATCAAACAGTTATCTTCTATTATTAGAGTTTTATTTAATCAATACTTCTCGTATTAATTAAATTGGTCGTGGACTTCTCATCCATATCTGTTAGAACTGTATCCCGACTTATTCGGGATTCTGTCTTATCTCAGAATAATAGTCACTCATCACCTTTCTCGGGTCGATGGTATCTCAGACTGCCCTTCTCAGGTCGGCAAGACATCGGGCCACGTTTCTCAGGTCGACTGCTTAACAAGTCATCTTCCTCAGATCGGCTGGTTACATATTCGTCCTTCTCGGCTCGAATAAAGTATAGATAACCCTTCTCAGGTCAGCCATACCCTCACGTGAGCTGTACGTGTATCCTGATATATTTATAGTTTTTTGCTGAACTAAAATATTTATCCGAGTAAGAGTTTATGTATTTCTCAGTTACGTTTTACCCTCGTCAAATAGTGACAATCGATTTGAGGAATGCAATTGGTTAAAATTTTAAGATTTCAAACAAAAAGATAAAAGGAGTGAACGATTTTGAGACTGAGTTTCCTCACTTCACACCAAAAATATATTGATTGAAGTTTTAAAAAATCTAAATGAAACGATCCTACATGCCCAAAGCTAGTGAAATGTTATTTCATATTTAGTAATTTTTTTGGAACATTCATTATTTTCTATAAGTTTAGTCATTTGGCTAGACGCGAGAAGTCAAACAAATAAAAATATAAATCAAATCTAAAAATGTGTAAAATAAAATAATATCAAAAGAACTAAAATTAGTAAAAAAAATCAGTTTTTTCCTTTTAGTGAATTCTAAAACTTTTGTAGTCATTATTTACAAGAATTTTTTTATTAAAATATATTTTAAAATAATTAAAATATAAAAAATAGAAATTAAATAAAATAATAATAAATATTAAATAACTTAATCTACAAATACCATGTGATTTTAAGAAATAAGGAGGTTGATGGGTCGTTTCACGTTTGGGTGTTTTGCTCCACACTATAAAAACCAAAGGGTAATATCGAACCTTATCTCATTTTTGTTAACGGGAGTTCTCGTATTTTCAATAATTGAAGGGTGTAAGTTGTAGTCCAAAAACCTTTGAGGAGGTAAAATTAAAAAAGCAATATTTAAACGGAGCAAAGTGTAGATAACCATAACAATTATTAGTACCATAACAACTCTATAATTGGATAACATTTATGACCAAAATCTATAAAAAGAGAATGTTAGGATAACATTTATAGAATTTTGTAAATGCAAATAAATTTTGTACAAAACTAGTGTTTAGAAGCATAATTGGAAAAATAACATTTGATTTTGCATTTTGAATATTTTGTAAAAGTATTTGTATGTATACCTAGAGTTTGGAGTGGTAATTAAGCATAAAGTGAAAGAGTATATTCGTACTTGACAACTTAATAATCTGAAAAAGCTCATGTATGAATAATTTTGGAATTCTAAGTTTTGCCCTCTTGTTTTCCAGAATGCATTACACGGGAAAAATAAATCTTAAAAAAAGGTAGTGTATAAAATTATATAAGAATTTAATCCGGATTTTTTTTAAAGATTATGTACTTTTCAATTGATTTTTTAAAATGCATTCTATAATCCAGTCTCAACGAGCCAAAATACAAAACTGAACAATACAAAATGCCAAAATGAAGTGGCAGAACATGAAACACCCCATTAATGCATTCTGGTTTGGGCTGCCAAACACCCAAAAGAAAAAATAGAAAATGTACAATACAATAAGTTGGCGACCAAAAGGATCCTAATATTGATAATTCTCTCACCGTAGAGCCTGTAAGATTACCACTATCTTTAGTTAAACATGGCTTAATATGGTACCAGCAATAATATGTGCTATGCGTATGTGCTATGCGCAGAATATGTAAAATTAAATAAGAGATATTTTATCATATCAGTTTATATATTTCTTAAAATTTTAACTGTCTAATTATGAGTTACTCTGCCATCATTTTATCACGAAAAATAATCTCAATATTTTTTGAATAGAATAAATAAATAAATAATTTATAAAATAAATTAGTTAATGCTATTTGAAATATTTATTACCTATACTACAAACAAAAAAGATTAACCTAATATTTAAAAATTAATGATGAGTAAAAGATATGATATTTATTAATTGAATATATTTTAATTAATAATAAATTATCAAAAATCTATTTAAAACCTAACTAAGAAGCATATAAAAGTTTCAATAAATAATCTGAATTAGAGTATAAAAGATCTAATTGAGACACTTCCCTATCTTAATAAAATTATGAAAATTAAAAAAAATTAAAGATTTTTATCTAATTTAACTTTTGAACAGGTGAGTATGAATATGAGTAAAATTTAATAATTCATATATATCCAACTCGATCTACTATAAAGACATTATAAGAATAAATATTCTACAGCAACCATCTATCAAAATTTGAACATATTTAGTATAACTCATCACTTTTCTTGTTTTTATTCTCATCATCAAGTGGCCTCTTTTAATCTTGTTATTTTACTATTTTATGTTATTTTATTTTTATTTTTAAAGTCAACCTACTTAACAAGTCAAATTGAAATCGCCTATAAAATTAACCAATTTGTCATTTTCAAATATGAGTCATTTTGAAGCAGCTAGAAAAAATATTAACCTGTCTAGGATGAATTGTTTAAAATTTGTCCTCAACTCAATCAATTTGTTTTAGACACATTCCTACAACTACAGTGGTAGAACTATTGGTCTACAATTGTGGGTGCCAATATAGTTGTGATTCATGCTTTGTCGTGTGATGTTGAATGCTTACTTTCTATTTAATCTTTTTAGGGTAAAATGGACTGACCTCTCCTGAGGTTACTAACAAATGCAGGAATCTCCCTTGAGGTTTCAAAAAATACAGTAACATTCCTACTTTTGAAAGTATTTGATTGTTACCCCCTCTAACTAAATTATGTTAATTTTTTATGGATATTGCTGATGTAAACACTGAAAATTTTGTAAATTCTGAAAATACCTCTCCATTGTCTATAATAACACCATTAACTTGCATTCTTCATGCACACAAAACCTCTCTTCCTCCTCACCTCATTTGAAGGTATGAAATTTTTCACACTTTATTTTTTATTCTACAAATGCATTTATTAATTTTTTTAAATAGATATCATTTTTTTTTTAAAATCAACTGATAAAAATAAATAACTTGTTGTGCAAATTAATTTTTAGTTTGTCCTCTCACTATAAAACTTCATATTATTGGTAATATAGATTAGAAGTATAAAAATTATGTTTAAAAGTTAAAAAAAATTATAAGAATAAAAACAAGTCAAACGGACTATATTTTTGGATTATTTTTGTTTTTTACAACTTTTTTTAAATTTGATTTATGATTTATAATTTTTGAAATTTCTTATGGAGGTGGACCAATAATTTACAAAACTTTATGAAAAATAAAAAATTACAAAAAAATCCAAATAAGAACAAAAAATAGTCTAAAAAAAATTAGTTACTCTATTTTTTTTGTCTTTATTTATTTTTTGTCTTGCATTTGTTAGTTTTATATCTAATTTTTAAATTATTGATTTGTCTTGGTGAATGAAATCTAAAAATTAAAAAATTTTAAAAAAAATTCACTGAAGAAGATTTTGAGTGTAATTTTATCCTGAAGTCATTTTTCCCTTTCTTTTTCTTATTTTTTGTTAAATTTTCATTGAAAAGTAAAAATATTTTTTATTATCATGTATTAAGTGTCATTAACATTACACTCCATATCGGGTAGTTATTAATGAGGATGCTATTGATTCAAGGCTTATTAAATTCAAATTCAATCGTTAATTGCTCTTTAACAAATTCGTCTTTAGTGAACTTTTTTTTAAAACATTTTAGTTTTTAGATTTTGTTCGTCAAGACGAATCAATTATTCACAAAAATTAGATATAAAACTAACAAATACAAGAAAAAATTAAATAAAGACGAAAAAAATAGAGTAACTAATTTCTTTTTGGACTATTTTTTGTTCTTATTTGAATGTTTTTGTAATTTTTTATTTTTCATAAAGTTTTGTAGATTATTAGTTCATCTCGATAAAAAGTTTCAAAAAAATTATAAATCATAAATCAAATTTAAAAAAAAATTGTGAAAAACCAAAATAATTCAAAAATTTAGTCCACTTGACTTATTTTTTGTCCTTATATTTTTTTTTAACTTTTAGACATAATCTTTATACTTCTAATCTATATTACCAATAATATGAAGTTTTCTATTGAGAGAACAAGTTAAAAATCAATTTGCACAATAAGTCATTTATTTTTATTAGTCGATTTTCTTTTATTTTAAAAAAATAATATCTGTTTAAAAAAATTAATAAGCGCATTTATAGAACAAAAAAAATAAAGTGTGAAAATTTTCATACATTAATATGAGGTGAGGAGGAAAAGAGATTTTGTATGCATTAAGAGAGGAGAGTACAAGTTAATGGTGTTATTATAGACAATGGAGGGGTATTTTCAAAATTTATAAAATTTTCCATACTTATATCAGCAAAATCCATCCAAAATTAAAAGAAGTCAGTTGGAGGAGAGTAACAATCAAATACTTTAAAAGTACGGGAAGTCACTACATTTTCTAAAACCTCAGAGAAGGTCCCTGCATTTGTTAATAACCTCAGGGGAGGTCAGTGCATTTTACCCATATTTTTAACAATTCTCAAGGATTAATAAATTTCTTTTAATTAGCAAAAAACAAACACTTTGTGATTATATAAATCTATCTTGACTATTATTTGTATAATTTTCAAAAAACAATTCTAACATGTATTTATAAAAATAAGCGTAAGTTAAAAAAATAGGTGATACTTTATTTTTAAAAATCAAAGTCAAGGTATATTTATTTCTATGTTCATTTGAAAATCAAAGTATGTGTAATATTTTAAAATATTATGCTTCCTTACATAGATATATAAATATGCACTATATATGTGTATATATATGTTTGTGTGTGTATATATTTGTGTTTGTGTGTAGATATAGATAAGTAAAAACATATAGAAATAAAATTATCACGTATGAAACATGGAAAGCTTTTTAAATTTGAATTAAAAAAAAAATACATACTTTAAGGTAACATCTATCACTTTACGATTTTGATGACAAACTAATTAACTTTTGCCACTTGTTGCGCTCAGGGCAATTCTCACGAAAAGTTACTCTGCAATAATATATAGATATAGATTCCGTCCAGTGAGATACATATATAACTGTCTCTATCCAATCAGAAGGGGTGAAAACGTAAAATGAAAAATCAAACTAAATCGATAAGTTAATTTTTTTAAAAACTTTGTTCAATTTTCAATTTTTACCTCCACCTAACCGGTTGCTATACTAAACTCTAAAAAAATTTGAAACCTAAATTTATACATTCAATCGTTCCTATACCAAATCCTTTTGTTTCATGTGAATAGTTGGACTTGGACCTTAATTTTTAGAATTTTTCTTAGTTTGGACTTTGACCAAATCAAATCAGAAACAAACACATTTTGCCCTTCATAGAATCCAAACTAGAGTATTTCTATTTAATTTCAAGCCTAATGTAGCACTTTAAGAAGCCCAATTTTTTACTAGTGAAGAAAATAAATGTGGATTATAACATGAAGTATACAGGAAACAAACAAGTTTTGCCGTTTTGTAAAAGCTTTTGTTTTTTCCTGACTTGCAGCAGTAGGTAGTTTCCTCCAGTTCCATAACCTTTCAAGAGATGGCCAAAACCCCTAGAAGGCAAACAAAGCCATGACCCATACCACCATAACCATAATGCGACGAATGGCATAGAAGAAAAGAGGATTACAGAGCTGATGAGTTGCAACAACTGCAAGAAGTATGCCTTTAGGACCCTTAATGCCTTCATCGGTCCACATAAGGTTGGGACGTAGTACGCCCTCCTTAGCTTAAAAACATGCAGCTATTTCTCCCTTTCCAAATTGACAAAATCGTACCCATTGGCATTGTACATTGGTCACTTTTGGTTCAAAATCTGACCCTATAATCATTTTTCTAACGAGGTCCCATGCTGGATGCCATTCCAAATAATTCAAGGAACAGCTAGGAACAATAAGCTACTCTCTTTTTCCCGCTAAGAAAAAAAATAAGCTACTTGCAATTTGAAGCAACAGTTTCAGCAGAAATTTAGAATCTTTTGAGGATTTCTGCTTAACAAAGCACATGCTATTACCCGCACACTAACAGCTTTATGATGACCTTTACAGAAGACAAAACAAACAAATGTATTGTTCACAAAAAAACTAACCTACAGTCCAAGTTCAACCACTCAGTATAAGGCATCAAGACAAGGATTTGTTGGCGACAGTGTCCTGGGACAACTTGGTACAAAAGCAGGTTAGGGTCTGTATGCAGTAAGATCTGAATACACATCTTATATTCCTCAGGTGCCAGAGAATCGAGTATAATACATACATTTTAGACATATGCTTTTCTACTCGATTCATGAATGAGATAAAATACATTTCACAAAAAGTGTGGTTTTTCTAAGACTCCATTTCATACAACTGGTTTGGAAAAAACCAAAAGCCCCAAAATAGTCGGACCTGTTTGAAGCACTGCTGGCATTCCTCACTTCATATGCTGTGCAATTTGTATCAACGAATTCAAGGCCGCCGGTTCGTCGCTCCTCTTGGTGTGAAATTTTATCAGCATTTGTATTCTATTTTTCAAGAGGTCTCTGTTAGCTTGAGTTTAAGTTTGGTATGAATCCCTTGGCGTGTTGACTTTCCATTTCAAGGGTCATCAATGATTTCTGCCGATGATATCGGTTTCTCTTTGCAGAAAGTGCTGCAAACAGAGAGATTAGCGATATACGAGGTTAAAGTTATTTTTTCCAAAGAAATTCGAGCAAACCATTAATAAATCTGACATAAGAACAAGAAATAACTGAACCAAAAAATGATAACTAAAATTAAGGTAAATGCAACTTTGGCACGACAGTGGTAAATGGACCAAAAAATGTCGGTAGTAATGCACCCAAAAATGTGTTTTTACATGTTTAATGTGTGAAAAAATGTTTGTACCTTATCTAACAATGTGATATACAGCTCTTAACTCTACAGGCACTTTGCGTATCACTCTCTTGTTCTCGTTAATTATCAGGATCCAGCTAGGACGAAAGGGACCCTCCAGGTAAAATGGTCCTTCCCAAATAATAGGAAAACGAAAGGGACCCTCCAAAGTTATTACTATATATAGATAAGGGGTAAAAGACCCAAAAAAACTACCCCAAAATGTTTTTCGTTTGAAAGGCAGCTGTAAATCCTTGTCTTGTGTGGAACAATTTTCTTTTTTAATTACCAGTCACCAGACATTAAATCATAAGCCACACTCTAGACATTCACAATGCAAGACCGGAACTTCTATGGATAGGGATTCCTTAAACATCTATTGGCCTCACCCCTTGCAGTATTCCTTAACACTATTATCAATGTGACATCTAATTGGCCTCACTCCTTAATGTATTCCCTCACACAATTGTCAATGTGTGTTTGCGAGAGAAAAAGAGAGAGAAAGAGTTTCACACACCCTCACATCCAAACAAGAAGCGCGTGTCGAAAACTAAAGCAGCTTTAAGAAGAGTGTATTCCCTATGATCTTTCCCCAAATACCCAGGATTATTTTAGAACAATATAGAAAAGTCAACATGTAAGATGAAGATTAGCCGACTGAAAGTAGCTTTCATTTATGCAAGGACAAAAAAGGAGCTCATTTTTCATTAGAGTGCATTCCAATGGTGTAATTTACGGGGTCCAAGAGAAAAGGTTGAAGGACACAGGCTCATCCATAATTACTTCGGGGTCACATTTATGTGTCTAAAAATACCAACTTCCACCATTTTAAAACCATACTAAGCACTTCCATGATCACCAAAAGGATCAGAAGAAATTGGCAAGAAGATACCAAATATCTTGGAAAAGAAAGTGATCCATGGATAGTCCTGCCTCGTCACAGAGAAAAATACATTAGAGCCGCTTAAGACATTTGAAGACTACTTGTGAGTGGCAACAGCGACAAGCTTCGCATGACCCATATGCGATATAAGGAGGAGATAAGGTACAAGCGTTGGGAAACATAATGATTCAGATAAGAAGATATACAGAAAGAGAGATCGTGAGGTTACAGGGCCAGAAACTCAGCATTGGATTGAAGAGAAGAAACAGATAATTCAAAGAACTCGGAGCAAGGTTATCAGGTCTAGATTTGTTTTAAGTCATCAGACACATCATGAAGACTTATGTCTTTAAGACTCAACACATGCAGAATAAATTAGGAGAACAAAATTTCACATTTCACGGTTTCAGATTCTTCACATTGATTTCTTCAACTCATATTCTTCATAGATCTCAGAGCAAGTTATCGTGTCTGGATTCCTTTTGAGTCATCAAAGCATGAAGAAGACTACAGTTCTAAGAAACACCAGATGCAGAATAAAGTAGGGAGGAATAATTTCACGTTTCAGAATCTTCACATCATATTCTTCTTACATATGCTACAGGTCGTTCCTCCAGTGTGCTCTAAAAACATAATTTTTGACAAAGGATCTGGAGTGTCTGAAACTATCGAAAAAGGTATGCCTAATTCCAGGAGGTTACATTACTCCTATCAACTAATACTGAATGTACAGAACGCTTTCCTACACTAACGAAGAACTAAATGCAGCAGTTGTTGGGGCGTCATATAATAGCAAAACAAAGTGCCATCAATCAGAGATGCAAAATAAAGTAGAATCAGAAAATGGTCATCAGGTATGTAACTGATAAAAAACACACTTACCCATCAGTTCTTGAGGGAGAGCAAAGTCATAATCATTACGGCCCCTCCTGATGCAGCATATGTATACAGCTAATAAAATAATGCAAAACAGAACCAGAGATGATATGCCTATTGCAATCTTGCCACCAGTAGATAAGCCATTACTTCCCCAGAATAGAGGACATTCTGGCAAAGAAGGTACACCACACAAGCCTTTATTACCTGAGAGACTGTAAGAGAAAAATGAAAATCGCATCAGATAAGTAGAAAAGAAGAAATAGAAGTCAGACAGAAAACAATGATACATTTGGGTGGCAGTCAATGCAGGGCCTAAAGTTGTTGAAGTTATATTTTTCTAATACTAGCAAAACCGTGTATATTGCATGGCATTTTTCTGCTTTTCCTCACAGCACACAACTGTTTACGAGCTTATATCTCCAACTTGAGCTGTTCAAAAGCAACCTCAAGATAACATGGCCCCCAAATCTGCATAGAGCTCCCAGTCAGCAAGAATAGGTGCCATTGAAACCGAGGTTTTGTTGAGTTTTAGAAAGAGGGGAGACCAAAATACCCTCCAAATGCATGGGTAGTGCAAGTTGGGTTGGGCAGCTGAGGTGATAAAAAATGTGAGGGTGGTTTGAGTGTGGTTTGGACTTTCTACCCCCTATCAACCACAACCTGCCTAGTTGAAATATTTCCCTAACTTAGCCCAACGCGATCTTTCCTAGACCTAACCCTAGAATGCCGCTACACCGAATATGTTACAGTCATTCACTCACCGCAGCGTAACCTTCTCTTTGTCCATCTTTGATTGACGCTCTCTCAGCTACCTAATCTCTGCATAGTGCCAACTCATCAAGGGTGACCAACAATAGTGCAACTCACGGTGTAAGGCCGGCTGTCTCTCCCAAATATCTCTCACACTGTCCCCAATTCTATCTATATATCCGCAGTTAAGATATCATATGGATTTTGCTTCCTTGTATGTACACTGGACTAATTTAAGCATATGCTTAATCAGTTTAGGAAATAATTTAGTTAATGTATGTTGTATCATGTCTTAGGGGCGCACACAGGTATTCATATGCAAAAACACTAATAGAAGCCCAGATACACCTCTCATAAAGATCTACATGAATAATAAAATGAAATGGCTTAGACAACTACCGAACGCAATTAATATTAGGCAAACACAAAGTTTACTAAATGTAGTAGATGTCAAGATTCCCTCAATTATTCAGTTCTTATAAAATCTATATAAACAGAAATAAATCATTCTGTGAAAGTACAACATACTCAATAGCTCCACCATGGACACCAATTGAATAAAGCTCTTCTGGCACTTGTCCTTCCAGGGAGTTGGCATTCAATAGCCTGAAATATAGGTTGTACAGTACTGCCAAAGGGTTAAAATAGCAATCTCACGACTTTTAACACTCAATTAATGTGATTAGCGACGATCCAATTAACCATGGATCTTATTTAAGCTGTAGGACAATTGGATAAAGTCATCTTCTCATTTTCTGCTCCTTTTCTTTTTACAGCAATTTAGGCAACACAAAGTTTGCCTGGGGGGAAGTATAACCCTTATGTCCATCTATAGGAAGTTCAAACACAGGTGGAATAAGCATAGAACTTACACAAGCTGCAAATGTGAAGCAGCAAGACTATCTGGTATAGACCCAGTAAACTGATTGCTTGATAAATCCCTGTATCGAAAGATGTGGGGACAATAAGCAATTATAAGAAGTCAAGATATAAATGTTGTGCCACGATGCTTATGCCATCAGTTACATACTTACATAACATATTTAGAAGACCAAGAAAATTTGGAAAGAGAAGTAGCTAGATTCAGAATGGTAAAGACTGAAGATATTAACAAATATTGGATGGGAATTTTCACATACATGCCACACGTAGGGGGCAAAAAAAAAAAAAGACCACAAGAAAATGAACCATCCTGACGGGGTATCAAATAGTTGGCACTTAGGTAATTTTAAAATAAGATGAGCAGGTACAACAAAATAAACATGATAGTTTTACGCCAAGCGACTACTAGATAAACATAATGTTTATCAAAGGTCCAATTAGAAGTGGAGAGACAATAGATTCTAAAGTAGACATTCATCAATCAACCATCCAAAGTAATCCTCAACATGCATCAATTTGCAGCAGAAATTCCAAAGCTACTGGAAAAAGGGAACAGATGCTATGCTATTAAATTTAAGGGTAAAATGCACTGACATCCACTGAGTTTTCTGACAATTGCAGGGACCTCCCCTGAGGTTTTGGAAAATGCACTCATCTCCCCTACTTTTAAAACTGTTACAACATTTCCCCCTTCCCGTTAATTTCCTCTAAACACCGTTAGTTTTGATGAATAAAAGACCAAAAGGCCCTCATTAGTCATTTTATCTTTTTGTTTTTGGTATATACTTTGTTTGTTTATCTCCGTATATATAATACATTATATAACAATATTTATATATAATACATTGTGCAGATGAATATGCATCTTATATTTTGACAACTATTTTTTTTACAAAAATTATATTTACCATTTAATGTATATTGTTATATTTGTATTTTCTATGTCTATTTTACATAATGAAAGCGCATGCACATTTTAGCCTATCTTATAAAATAATTATTATGATTTTTAATTTAATTTATTCTTTTTCATTAATGTTTCAATTCCTTTCTCTTATTCGAGCCCTACGCATCTTAAATTTTAGTAACCATTATTTAATTTTATAAAAAAATCTTTTTTCTTAATGAATCATCATTATTTTTTGTCCTATATATGTATTTTATTTGATAGAAAGCACATATATATTTTAACCTATTATATCAAAGAACAAATGTCATGAATTTGTTAAAAAACGTTAATATAACTTAATTTTAACATAATATTACTTTGTTTATTAGAACTTTAACTTTGGCTAATTTTATATAATTTTATTTTATTAATTGGAACAATTTTTTTTGACTTTATCTATTTGATTCATTTTATTTACGAAAAATACATATACATTATTAATTCATTGTAGTTGATTTTTTTACATTGTGAATGTTGACCGGAGAACTAAAAGCTTTTTACATGTATTTTAAAAGATAATTTTTCACTATCTTAAGTGTATTTAGCACTATCTTATCAGAATTTTTTCAATTTCAATCCATGTTTTTATGATTTCTCAATCCTCTCGTCGTGGCGATTAAAAAAATACAAAAAAATTAACAAAGAATTGTGAAACAAAATATAATACTCATACCGACACATTTTATTCCTAGACCTAAGATCGCTTCCTGTATTAGAAGATGATATGACCATAAATGAATAAAAATAATTTACATTGATAAATAAAAATAATAGCATTTTGTTTTTAGCCTTAAGGACGCTTCCGATACTAGATGACATGTCCATAACTAGAAAAAAAATAAATTATATCGATAAATAAAGAAACAATCAACTAATGCGTTTGTTAAAAAAATAACTAAAATAAAATGAATTACATACCTTTAGTGAAGTGAGAAAAAAAATAAAAGTTGTCTTAGAGAGCGTTTTTTATTTTATTTTTACAGCCATGACTGAGGTTTTTTAGGCATTTTACAAAAGTAATATAGTGACCTCATAAAAAACTAACCAAATTCTAACAGAATTTAATGGCAGGGGAAAATGGTGTAATAGTTTCAAAAGTAGGGGAGGTGAGTGCATTTTCTAAAATCTCCGGGGAGGTCCCTGCAATTGTCAGAAACCCCAATGGAGGTCAGTGCATTTTACCCTAAATTTAAAGAACAGGCGGTGCAGGGTAAGCTATAATAGGACACCAAAAACTGGTCGTAGAGAAAGGAACATGAACTGATGGTTCGTAAACTTACAACTTTATGAGAGAATTCTGACCCAGGCCTGAAGGAAGAGAACCCCCCAATGAATTAGTGCTTAAGTTCCTGGAGTTCACAAGAATGTTTCCAAATGGTTAACCAGATCCAGAAGTGCACAAAATAAAATCCAGAGCACCAGAGCAGAATTTGTTGATACTTAGTAAGCTTTGATTCGAAAAAGAAAGAACTATAGATGCAAATCAAAGAACCCATGTAACAAACAACTGTTTACGGTATTTCTCCAAGTAAAAACAATCAGTACTGTTACGACATACGATCAATCAATCCTTGATGAGCATGAAAACCCAAACACAGCTTTAGGTTCAGTCGACGTTTGAAATCTTAACAGAACGTCATTTGTTTTCAGTAATTTCAAGGTCATTTTAATCCTGCACATCTTCTGTTCCTCAAATTTTGCTCCTCAGTGACTGAATAAATGGTCTGACTGAGGTATTACCAGCTCCAGAAAAGGTAAAACTAGTGCAACCTTTAGTCCAAGTGTAAGCCTATAACTCACATTCAGAAGTGTTTCCTCTCCATGACACTAAGACTAAGGAAGCAGTGGGATGAAACACCTCAGATAAGAAGTAATTATTTCCTCATCTTTCTTTCCCCACAATGGAGGAATTCCAACTCACACATTATTCGAGTGGATTACAATTCTCGACATTATACAGTTTTGTAGATACTTTGACCGGATTTGGAACTCTTTTTCAAATGCCTCTTAGATAACTTGTTTCAATGACATTCCCCAAGCCCCATGCCTAGAAGAACCTACATCCCACCTCTGACCATTGACTGAAGGAGTAGATCAAAGCATCTGCATGCCAAACTGTGGACAACCTATTTTCCTCATTCTGATGATAATTGACATGTTATCCTTGTGTCCATCACCATAAGCTTTTTTTGACAACATGCTGCTACATGTTGGTTTGTTTGTCTACAAGGAAGGCTGGTAGAGTTGGTTTGTTTGGGTTCTTTGGAAGAGGGAAGTTGGATGTACAAAGAGCATCATCCAAAATTGTTGCTGTTAGTAGAGGTAGGACTGCATATAAACATAATCGTAGCCTTTTTACTACAAGTTCCCACAAACCATATCGTCCACAAGTTCTCAGAAATTTAACCATGATTTTAATACAGGATGTAGGTTCTCAGCAGTGACCGTGCGGCGGCGGGGGCATGACACCCCTCAACTTTTAAATAATCACTAAATTTTTTGAAATTTCTGTGTATAACTATATAGACATATATAATATATACTGCCCATTCTTTTATCCTCTTTGTATTTTAGTAGTATTCCATCAAAAATATCAAATCACTTCACTTGTTCTTAAGCTACATATTATTTGCAATTGTAATTATAACAATTTTCACAGTATCTTATATATGATATTGTATATAATGCCCATTATTTTATCCTCTCTGTATTTTAGTAGTATTCCATCAAAAATATCAAATCACTTCACTTGTTCTTAAGTTACATATTAATTGCAATTGTAATTATAACATAATTTTCACAGTATCTTATATATATGAAAATATCATTTTTTAAATTATTAACGTTTTTTTCTTTGCAACACTAACTTTGGCCCCCTCTAATTCCGATTCCTGGCTTCATTTTGGTTCTCAGTCAAATGCACATATTTGTTCCCACATAAATTAGTGATTATAAGCAAGGGAAATATCCTAATCTCATAACTCAAAAGCATCAAGCCACCAAAATGTGTTCCATACTGGATACTATGAATCAAATTGTGTTGAAAACTACAAATGGAACTAGACCAACTTCTAAGGGAAATAGAACATTAAATGTCACAACAATATCTATGAAAGAAAATGAGCTAAAACTTCAGTGTATGGGAACACAGTGATATCTCATTCCACCAATAAAACCAAGCACTTCAAAGCACCAAGCTCATTACAAAATGGTTCAGTCCTCTCCTCTCACATCCATCTTTTCTGTCTTCTGCCAAAGAGATCCCCCCCAACTCTTTTCGATAAATGGGCCATCTATGGCTAGACACACCCCTCCTCCTTTACAGAAAATATTTCAAGCATAATATAAATGGTTAATTATATTTTATCCCCTTGTTTATCATTTAGCCGCCCTAAATTATAGAATTTTACAACTTACCCTCTTAAACTACGAATAATTGTTGACCACTAAACAAAGTTAACGAAAACCTAATTAGAAAATGAGTAATTACATTTTGTCCCCTTCTTCAACTACTGGTATAAACCCAACTACTAATCCCCTTCTTTGGCTTCACATAGACCTAAACCCATGAATTTGTATCCTTTGATTTCCAATCATTCTTGTCAACCCTTCAATGCTACTTTTAAATTCACATCGTATTCTGCCTTCTAATTCTTATTTTTCTTGTTAACTGTTTTTCAAACTGTTTGTCCTTTATAGGTTGGAGGTTTATAAAAACAAAAAAATCACATCCATTCTCCATTTGCATTAGACACTCTTATTAAAGTATTCTGAAAAATTAAAATGAACCTATCTTATAGTTCAAGCATCTAAAGAATCTCCTTTTAGGAGTGTTATCAGATGTACAAGCAGCCATACATATACCTTGCAAAAACAGACCCTCAATTTGCTTGAATCCTCCTTCCATATGTGGCACAAGACCTTTTCTTTTAAAAACCAGTAGGAGGGGAATAGGAGAACAGGGGCTGCATCTCACAAGCGTAATGGCTGGCAAGGGAGCCCCCCATCCACTAGGCCAACACGTTGGTCTTATTTGAACATAATATCACAACATAGAAAGAAATTCTCCCTTCCAATATGCAGATGCTGAGTATTACTTAATAGCAAATTAATACGTATGCATTATAAAGGGCAAAAAAGTTTATGGAGGGTACTTACAAGCTTACCAAGTTTGTCAAAAGACTAATCTGATCGCTAATATACCCTTTCAAGCCTTGACTCCCAAGATCTCTGCAGAAAAAAGAAAAAGAAAGATGAAGTCCATAAATAAAAAGTCAATTGAATGAGAAAAAAAAATGACTGAAAGACATCAAAAGAGTGCAATAATTTACTCCAATTCGTCAGTTACATCTATATGTAGAAAAGGATTTAAATCTTCCCAAGGGTTAGATTATACAAATAATTAGAAGATCAACCAACACTTTTCTTATTTTTTAAATTATTAAGAACTTTAATAAAGCTAATCTAGAACACAATGAATTTACAAATAGCCTCAAATGTTGTTTCTACACGTCTAAGTAAAATAAGTGTCAAGGTGTCCTAACGCGTTTCAACAGTCCCAAGACACAACATCCCAGTTATAAGCTTGAACATTTGTCAACATAAGGGAAAGAGAGCTAGCAACAACTAATAAGAAGGTATTTGCAAAGGCAAAATACTGATGTGAAGCAGCAGTAGATATTTGTAACTCCAATCCGACCCCCACCATGCAATTAAAATTAACAAAAATAAAAATTTCTAGGTCCTTGAGATGGCTATATTTTGCACCGGGGAGAGTTTAGAAATGGTGTTGGAGATTCCATGTAGATGTAGGAAAGGAAAAAACCTCATGGATTATGGTCCCTAATGAATATCAGCAGGTCATTGCTTCACCAATTAAATCCACTTACCCTGAATTATTGAAAGTATTGAATTAATACTCTAATCTGCAGTATGGTGGTGCACGGGCAAATAAATAAATCTTCCACAATTTTACAGTGCTGTGATGGTGATTCAAGGATATATCTGAGGCCTTAGGAGGCATAGAACTAAGTGATTGTGTATGTTCTAATATTCATGATGTTCATGCGTTTCAAATTCTCTTTCATGACCGAAGACCACATTGTAATGCATGTTTACGTTTTAGTGGTGATTCGAAGTTCATAATGTTGCAGTGCATTTTATATCCAACCGTGTTCAAACCTGATTCCAGGTTATCTAGATTTCTTATATTCATTTCGGTTATGTTCTAAAATATATCTCCTATGTGTAAAGTTTAAGATGGCATGACTGCCTGTCCCTGCAAAAATGCACATCATACCAAGTAATAATTTCAGCCTCTTAGCTACAACCAAAATGAACACGCACATGTAAAATAAAAACAAAACTCAAGGACGTTCTTACATTTTAGAGATCACAAGGGCAGTTTCATCCTTATTGGGATGGCAAGTAACACCTTCCCAAGCATCCCAAGTTGTAGGAGCACATGGATCTCCGTTCCAACCCATTCTGTCTGGAACACGAAGTGACTCTTTCAATGATCTCATAGCAATCACTGCAAAACAGGCATAGTTACTACACATCACAAACGAAACGAACATATAGTTTGCTAAGCATAAGACCATATGTAATACGGAAAGAAAATCCAAAAACATTTTCAATAGCATTTTCCTCGCTTGAATTATTATATTTCAAACAGGTCACAAAGACAAAAAAGCAAATGCATGTGTGACTAATATTTTCTATTTCTTGTAAATTAAAACCCCATGGAAAAAACCAAATCTTGTAAAAGGTAATCAAGTATATCCCCTTTTATATACCTTGATCTGGAACAGTGGAGAGATCAGCTGGAACAATCGCGTAATTCTCGAGCCCGCAAATTATAGGTGCACCAACAACAGGGACAAGCTTCACACTCAAAGTAGTGCTACTCAAATTCTTTACGGTATAATACCAACCATATGCTGCAAAGCTCCCGACCTGCTTGAATATATCAACCCTGGTCACATTCTTGTCATTTATCACCACGTCAAACACTCTCTGCCCTGGTTTATTCACGCTCACATCAATCTCAGCGAAATGAAACCACACCAAGTAGTCCAGCTTTGCATCCACATGCAACAAGTACTCCATGGGCCCATTTCCGGTCACAGTCAATGCCGTCTGGTACAATTTCGATGGGAAGTAGTTGGGACTCTGATCAGTATTCATGACATTCTTTATGGCTGACACAGCCTTGATTCCGACTGAGTTTGGGGAACGGAATTCAGCACCAGATTGCCACGATCGGCCAAAGAGATCGGTGTCGTTGCTAAACCCTGGACCCCACTGATCGGAACCGGAAGTCAACCGGCCGTAATTTACTAGAATCGATTTGTTCCCTGTTGAAATATAAATAATCAAGTTACCGGCTTAAGCTTTTATATAATTCTTTGTCAGAGCATCTCGCTCATTACACAAATACTGACCCAAATTCATATTTAAATTTAAAACAAAAACACCTAAAACGTCTCTTTACACTCCTTGATCCAAAAGTACAACAAGATTGACTCATTTCCAAAGTTAACTGGGGGCCTGGCCAGCACATCAGGAACTGTTTGTGCTTACTATATTGGCCTCACTCTGGGCCCAAAAAATATCCAAACCCTTTATTTTGTTTGGTTGGACGAGTTTGTTGCAAGTGGAAAATATTAAACTGATCAAGCATCGGTATCAACATGAACAAGAAAAATTTTACAGAAGTTTATTCTTAAAATTAAACTAGACGTTAAATTTTTTAAGAACAAAAGTGTTTCGTACATGTTGATAACAATGGTCGGTCAGTGTGATTTTTGCTTACACTGGCCAAACAAAATGAATGATTCAGATCATTTTTGGGTTGACATAGTGAGCACAACAGGGCCCCACAGTTCCACTAATATGCTATTAACGAAACATATACTCGAATGTTCTGATTATACGTGTATTTTTCCTTTGAAGTGTTTCATATCAAATTTTTACTCAAATTGAGTAAATTGTTACCAAAATCAGTGCTAATTTTCGTCGTAAGCTGGAGATGGTCTAAACAAGGATCGGTGCAGACAAATACGTGCTAAGGTAGTGTCGACAACGCAAATGACGACAATACCCCTCCTTAAATAATTGATAAGTCAACAATCTAATATTACCGATTGAAGACGAATCATACGACGCCGGATCGATCTGGATCAACTGGAGCGACGCAATCACCGGGGAATCAGTGGCAATGCTGTAAAAACAGACGTCGGCCTCGCCATCGGAGACAAATGCAAACAGATCGGAGTAAGCGCCGGAGCGGCCGATGTCGTCCTGCCATGGTGACCGCCAGCTGAAGACTAGGGTTCCTTCCACTGACATATCGAAGCTCGGGGTGTGAGACTTCCCATCGTAGTTGTCGTAGACGGTGAAAGTACGGACGTAATACCGGCCTTCGGGGACGGGGACGATGTAGCAGCTCTTTTTGCCGGTGGAAATTGGGAAGAAGCGGAGGGTCTTCTCTTCAAGATTAGAGAAGCGGAGGGGTTCGGATACGAGGCCGATCGAGCCGCCGGTGTAGAAGCGGTCGGAGAGCCATTTTGTGTTGAATTTGTCGGTGGAGTTGGTCTGTCCGCCGCAGTCAATGTAGTAGGCCGTATCTGTGAGAGAGTGAGAGAATAGTTAGCTAACAGTAGAAAAGAAAGTAAGAAAAGTAGAAATGCAGATAAAAGATGGAATTAGATTTCTAGAGAGAGAGAGAGAGAGAGAGAGAGAGATTGAAGCTCACTGAAGGGGTAGGAGAGAGAAGGGGAGGGAAAGAGGAGGGGGAAGGAGAAGATGAACAGCAAGATAGGTGACATGATTTGCTGTGGTGTTTGTTAGTTGTTTGGACATACGGAGAGAAGAGAAGAGATATGACTTAAACGGACTGAGGTAAAAATAGAGAGAGAGAGAGAGAGAGAGAGAGAGAGGGGCGCGATTAGCGGTGAGGAGGTGAAATAAGGTCATAAACGAACTGAAGAAGACAGGTTGGGCTAATTTGATGCTGGACTTGCGCTCCATTTTCGGGGCTTGTTTGGTCCTACCAATCGTTTATTATGTACGAGTTTGGCGGGTCCCCTAGTGCGCCAAGTTGTGCCTGTGACAATATCTAAGTTACTATTCTTCTAGTAGGTTTATATATTCTACTATAGTAGGTTTATATATAATGTCCGATCAATTTATAAGGGCAACTATTTAACCTCTACCGGCGTAGTATGAATCTCAGTAGGAAAGGGTTCAGTAAAATGATCTCTATACACAATAATCAGTAGGAAAGGGTTCGAGACACTATGAGAGTTTAGTGATGGGTTCTGTCGAAATTTTATCATTATGATTTGAATTCTGTTGGTTATAGAGTTTACTAAATAAATCATGCAAAAAAATAAGTTAATTAGATATCGATAATTATTTGATCCGAAAGTTTTTAATTTAAAGAAATTGATTATCAGTATGAGTAAAACATGAATTGTAAACAAATATATGTCAACTACATAGCTAAAACTTTTTTATTAACTAAATATTTGATACATTAATAGTGTTTAACTAATGGCCCAAATGGATTAATGGTCAATTTCTTTTTTTGTAAAGTATATGTTCAAAATCTTCTAAGTGCATGCTATTCATTCTTATGGAATCCGTCCGTGTACAAATTTGCTCTAGTTTTAATTAGACCTTTCGCTCGTATACTGGAAGATTAGTTCTTTAAAAATTAATCAAAATATACATAAATTAATTCAAATAGTCTGAATTACTAAAAAATAATATTTAACTTATTTCATAAATTAAACAATTCGTATTATGACAATAATATTTAGTTGAGCCTATCAAGCAAAGTCGTCTCTAGGCACAAGGCCATTAAGCCACCGCTTTGGATCTCTCAAAAAATTCCTTAAAATGGGGATTCCAAATATTTGGGTCATTTAGTATGCTACGCCTAACTTTTTTTCGATTTAAAATTGTCTTTATAAAAAATACGCTCAATTTCTTAAGGGTCCAAAGAAGTATTGTGGCAATATTGCAACCTATTTGGAACTAAGGTTTCATACTTCTCTTTGTCTACATTCCAGAATCTTCTGTTTTGACGGGGCCCCAAAGAATTTTATGGAAGGGGTAAAATATTTAATAAATAGTCATGGTATCAAGAAAAAAAGGTATTAATAATGGTGTAACTGAGATTATAGTGTAAAGTCTATTATTGATGGAAATATATTTGAGCATACAATTTTTTAGATGTTGTTTTCTATTTGTTTCCAAAACTCACGAAGTCTATTTTGTCAACGGTATTAAAATATTTTGGATCATTGATAATGATGTAACGAGCAACAAAATGAACTCATTGCTAGAATTAAGGATTTGGTAAGATCAAATATTCAATTAAGGATTTGAATATGGTTCTAACTTGATCGTTAAAGGGTTCACAATCAACCAACCAGCCCAAAAACTGGTGATGACCCCTCCTTGATCTGCCGAGCTGCTCCTGCACACAAGTCCAATGATTGGGATGGTTGGCCAGTCGTGGACCCTCCGACGATCAAGTTAGAACTGTATTCAAGACGAAAGCTCTTAGTGAATTTAGAAGATTACGTACCTTTTATATCCCCTCTATGCTTATTAATACTTGGATGCGAGAGTAAGGACTGGGGGTGATTCTTAGCCGTGATTTCAGCAATTGTGTGATATGGACTGATCTCTCTTGCATCATCGGGGTTTATCGGAGGATCTAAAACGCCATTAAAACAATAGAGTGGGTTCCCCAAAGTAGTATCCGCAGAATGCCTATTACGATGTGGCCAAGCAATCTTGCTAGCCGATCGGGTAATGACCAGTTGATCGCCATGTGGCCTATTCGGCTAGCCATTCTGGTCAGTTTATCTGGCTATTCCATTTGGTTTTTAGTTCAGAGTAAAGAACATCGATTTTATGGTTTAGAGACTATGAGGGCTTTCTATTTGATTCTAGAGTAGGTTCACTCTAACGAGAGGGCTTGTTCTTAAAGTGGGGGAGAGGTTTGCTTGTTCTAGTGGTTCCTTTAGTGCGGGTTGCGCCTTCCTTCCCAGATGTTCATCTGCGAACTTTTGCACTTTTTAGGTCTTGACTCAGGGCAAGCTTTATTTAAGTCAGTGAAATCTACATACATCGTTTATTTTTCATTGGACTTTTCACCATCACTACATTAGCTAGCCAGTCAAGATAATAAACCTATCCTAGCTAAGCATCCACCTCTTTAACCACGGCTTGATTTCTTTCCAAGGCAAACATTCTATTTCCTTATTTTACTAGGAGTCGATCAAGATCTACATTCTACCTGTGCACCATTGTCTTTGGGTTAAGGTCGGGCATGGCCTCGTGCAACTAGGCAAAGACATCTTGGTTTCTTCTTAGAAACTCCACCAGCTCTTCTTGTCCTTCCCTAGTAAGACTAGATCCTACTCTCATTACTCTACTATTGTCACCTGGAACCAATTGCACCTCCACCAGGTCCTTAGTGGGCTCTTCTTGATTTATCTTTTCTTCATCTCTTACACTATATCCTCTATCATTATTATTTGTCCGGCTGGCTTCATAAAAGTGAAGTGGTATTCTCGGACTGCCTTTTGATATCCAATCATGATCCCTAGACCATCTAGGGTTGGAAACTTTATTTTTAGGTGGTATGTTAAGATAATGGCCCTCATTACATTCAATATTGTCTGTCTTCTTATTGCTTTGTAAGTGAACATGCAATCTACCATAAGGAAATTAACCATCCAGATTAGCTTTTTTCCCTTAAGATCTCATATTGTCAAAAGGAGAGTATTTTGTCCCAATGAGTACAATTGATCATCAGAAAACCCCACAGGTAGAGAATTAATGGGCCTAAGTCTATATCTTCCCAAACCAAGCTGATCGTAAGCATGCAAAAAAGCATATCAGCAGAGCTCCCACAATCAATCAAAACCCTTCTCATCTTGTAATTTCTCACAATAGTAGTAACAACCAATGGATCGTCGTACAGTTGGTGGACTCCCTCAAAATCCTCCCCCGAGAAGGTGATAAATTGCTTTTCTCTTCTTTGCATTTTTACCTGCCCCCCTAAATCATAGCATGCTTCCATCTCCTCACCTTTTCGGATTTTTCTCACATGCGCCTTCCTAAAGGAGTTTGAGTCTCCTCCTCCTACTAAACCCTAGATATAGTCCGCATGAGGCTTCTCAATTCTTGTCTCCCCAAGTCCTATCCCCCTGATTTCAATTTTCTTGGTTTGGGTTCTGATATTTCCCTTTGCTGCCTCTGTGGCCTGTTCGCCACAAATCTCTGTAGTCGGCCTCATCTTATCAACCTCTCAATCTATTATTTTAGTTTTATACAATCATCAATGTTATGACCATGGTCCTCGTGGAACCGATAATATTTACCATGAGGACACTATTTAAGGGGACCATTCAACTTCCCTTGCCATTTTAGGTTTGGGTCATTGTGCAGTTCTATTAATATGTGCTCGGCCGATGCCACTAATGGTGTGTACTCAGTATACTTTTTCCCCATGGGTCCTTCTCTTGTAAAGGGGCTCCCGCAATTTGCCTTTTTTTTCCTTGTCTACTATTGTTCTGCTGCTTTTGCTCTCGCCTTTGCTTCTTAAAGCACCTACTAGTCTAGCCACCTGGCTAGTCATCCTAAGGTCTCTTGGCATTAACGGTCATGTCCTCGTCATTCATATGCTTCTAGACTCTCATCATTAGGTCTAGCATGTTTTGCGGAGGCTCTGACAAGAGTTAGAATAAGAGCTAGCTTGGCCAACACCCGGTCATATAGGCAGCCATTGCCACCTTGTTATCCATGTTGTCCACCTGCATTGACTGTGGGTTGATGCGAGTGTTGTGCACCTTGTCATCCATGTGGCCATATAAGCTAGGGCTTAAACTACCTACATGCCTACTTGTTCCCCTGCACATAGCCTCGCACCTAGCTCTCAGCCTGGTTGCGGTCTCCAACAAGTACATCGTGCGTAGGGGCCTATAACAGGGGATCTAAAAACAACTATCAGAATGCAGTTTTTGTTGGAGGAGTTGCCGCATTCTCAAAGCCATCACCCTAACCTGCTCTTATATTTTCTACAACTATTGCAACTTGATCATAGAGTTGTCACTGTGAATCTTTCATGTGGTGGGTCATTGTGATGGGTTACAACAGGAGTGCCACCGCCATGACCCCCCCCCCCCCCCCCGGGATCATGAACGTTATTGTTTCCTTAGTTGGCCATTGACTGAGTTGAAACCATCAACATGTTATCAGTGAGAAAAGTAGAACTCTTCTTTGAGAATGTCCAGGTGACAATTGTTCCTACAAACGGCGCCAACTAATAACACAGTAGATGGCACCTCCCCAAATTACCTACAACAAAACTAGGACACCATATGGTGCTAGCCAACACCCCCGGTGTCTAATTCAGAGATTAATTGTGTACAAAAATGAGTGAATGTACTGAAATAAGTAAACAACAAAGTCTTCCATACCTTTTTTTTTTTTTTAATCAGAGTGTGCTTTTAAACTCCCCAAGATATTTGAATTCTACCCGGAGTTTATTTCTCATGGATTGGGTAAGACTTTGATAGCGTGACCGTCTATGAGTCATTATCCGAAAGTATGTGCAAGCCTAATCTATTTTGGTTTGCCCTCTGCATGGTGCACTCCCAGTAGGTGTACTCTTCTTAATACAGTATTCTAGTCGAATTAGGACTACACGGGAAGAGGAGGGAGTCAGGGACCCAATCAAGCTAGCCCACCTAAGGTCAGATTTCAAAGTAGGGAAAAGCAAAGGTGTCCGGGAAGACCATGACACACTTTGAACGTGGTGCCGAGCCAACTATAAAAGGCCTAGCTGGCTAGGCCTATTCATTTGTTAGTTCCTTACCTATCACCAAGAATTTATTCTTGGGTATTATTTGTTAAATCTTTATTTATTTTTATAAAAATAAGTGAGAATTGTTAGAGTATTCTAAAAAAAAAAACTTATTGATACTAGTGTTATAAAATATCTTCAGTTCTTATATTGGTTTCAATGCCATTATTATTTCGTTTCCATGTTTTGATTGAAAAAACTTTTTAATGCATTCATATATTCTAGCTGTTTGTTCGAATTGATTTTACTGTGGAGATATCATTGACTTATGGCGTAACGTGAATATTCAAAGAGAATAAATTATGCTTAACTATATAATGTAATCTACTTCATTCCCATTGAATGACCATTATGGTAGTTTTTGAAATGCACGCGTCAACTTATTTATAACATAGCCAAATAAAAAAGCTTTAAGTGTTTTTGCCACATTGTTTTGTTTGTTCAACAGTTTTTCTGGGAAAAAAGAAAGTGCTTATTGATAACTTTCTCATCCTTTAAGTAGTGTAAATTTGTGAATACACACAATTAGATGGTTGAGCTTGTTGTATCGTGAGGATGATATGCAACTTGTTATCTATTATATATTGAAAATATATCACATGGGCCTGTAATATTTTTCATTTTATTTCAATACGTACACGTTCTTATCCTACTTTTTATGATTTTTTGCCAGTATTATTTTATTTTGTATAAGCAATCTTTAGAAAGAAATTAAATATTAATCAATGTCTTCACTTGTGAAGAAAAAAGAGGTCACGTTCTTCTCAATTTTCCTCTGAAGCCACTCGGAGATCTTCACCACCTTGATGGAGGAACTCTCTCCCCTTTGAATAATATATATATTTTTTTTTACCAAAAAGTTCGTGTCATGCTGGCCACTTTCTGACTAATTAAACTGATTAATGCATAATAAATTGATTAGGTCAAAGTTCTCTAATTCTAAGTAAAATAGTGTACTCTGTCCCCATCCTTGGCCCGAGTTGGTTGAACAAAACTCACCGTGACGTGTACACGTCTGTTATGATTTGTTTGTAAATTTTCATCTAACCGTTTCAAGAATAGACTATTACGACGTCTCAAACTAAATTATTAACAATAAGGAGACACCTGAAGTAACTTATATATATTTTTCTAATATCTGTACCTCAACTAATTTTTGGGAGACTAATTCCATTGCCACGATCGAAGCATCTAATTAAAGACAGAGCAAAAGCTATGTATGAACTAGTCTTATAAGAGTCGATAGCACCCGCAAAGTTTTGAACCTAAGAATTTAGGAAGAAACAAAATCCTAAATCTCAAGCTGATCAAGAATAAGTACCCCTTGGGGTTGGAGTAAATTATATTTTGTAAAAATGACAGGCATTATTTGACCTTTTTTTATTTTTTGTATGATTTTTTGTCATTTTTTTGCATTTTATGTAAGTCTCGATGAGAAGAATCAAAAAATTGCAAAAAAAAAAAGTGCACATAAAATGAAACTAAAGATGCTAAAAATAAGGCTGTTACAAAAAAATCATGTTTAGTGAACTTTAGGGTTTTTGTTCATAATTTTTTACTTGTTAAATTTTTTCGTTTAGATGAATGATTATTCTAAAAAATTAACGCAAATTTAATAAAGGTTGAGAAAAAAATAAGAAAAATACAGTCACATTATTGTTGTGTGAATTCTGCTCCAACAGTGACGTCCGGATAGGACCCTTCGGCTTTCTGATAGATGGCCCAAGATTTATTTCCAGAGAGATAATTTTTTGGCATCCAGATAGGGTGTGCAACATTCATATAGAGCGTGGCGTCAGAAATTTAATTTTGCGCATTTTTCAGACTTTTTTGTATAGGGCTCTTGTGAAGCTAAAAATATAAAGTTGTAGGGCACTTGAAGTGTAACCCTATTTTTTTCTCACCATAGTGGAACACCCAACAACCTGTTAACATACATTTAAGCGATTTGCTTGACTTGAAATTTAGTAAATATGTGTGTCATGTTCTTTTAATTATGTGATTCTTTTTCGTTCTTATTTTCATTGTGTCCTAACAACAGGTATCAGAGCGCCTGAGATTCGAGAGAGATTGATACTAAGAGAAGAAGGAAAAGTAATGAGAATCGCAGGAATCGAGAAGTTTGACGACAACGATTTTGAGTATTGGAAGATGCAGATCGATAATTATCTATATGGTAAGGGGCTGAATCAACCTCTTGATGGTTTGAAATCGAAAGCAATGAAGGATGATGAGTGAAAAACCCTCGACAGGCAGGTGCTAGGGATTTGTTCGATTGACTCTGTCCAGATCAATTGAACACATCATGGTGAAGGAGACCACTACTCAAGATACAATGGCAGTTTTGTCAAGTATGTATGAGAAATCTTCAGCTAACAACAAGGTACATCTAATGAAAAAAATATTTAATCTTAACATGAATGAAAGTACTTCCCTTGTGCATCATATTAATGAGTTTAATATAATTACAAATCAACTACTGTCCATTTTTATTGACTTTGATGATGAGATACTTGCATTGATTGTGTTGGCACACTACCCAATAGTTGGGAATCTATGAGAATGGTTGTTAGCAATTTTTCTCGGAAAAATAAACTCAAATATAATGTATTCAAGATTTAATTTTGAGTGAGGAAGTATGCAAGAGAGACACAAGTCAAACATATACCTCAAGTTTGGATTCTATTTTGAACACCAAAGGTAGAGGTCAAAATTTTCAAAAAAACTATACCAGGGCAAGAAAAAATCAACGAAGGGTAGAGGTCAGTCTGGGTCAGGGCAACAACAGGGACAACAACAGGATGAGTGTTGGAACTGTGGTAAGATGGGTCATCGTAAAAGGGACTATAAAGAACCAAAGCAACAAAACACAAAAAAATTTGGTAATGTGACTGCATAAGATATTTAGGATATTTTTCTTCTTTCAGTTGACAATCCAATCGACTCTTGAGTGTTAGACTCATAAGCTTCTTTTCATACCATAGCAAATTGAGACATTATCGAGAGCTATGTTGCTGACAATTTGGGAAGGTGTATTTAGCTTATGGGAAAGCATTGGAAATTGTGGGTATGAGAGATATTCCTATCAAACGACCAATCCACTCTACATGGCTACTACAGAAAGCTCGACATGTGCCTAAGTTGTAAAGAAATTTAATTTCTGTGGGACAACATGACACTAAAGGATTTTTGGTTATATTTGTTAATGACCACTGGAAGATCACTAAGAGAGCATTGATTGCAGCTCATTGAGTCAAAACTAGCACACTATATATGGAGATGAGTCCGATGGATACAATTACAGCTGCTCAAGCTTGGACTGATGCAAACTATGGCACCTCAGATTGGGTCACATGAGTGAAAAGGGGATGAAGGTACTTTTGTCTAAGGAAAAATTTGTACAATTGAAATCTGTTCAGTTTGACTTGTGTGAGAAGCAAAAATAGACGGTTTCTTAAAAATTGGCATAGCACCGAGGTTAAACAAGTTGGAGTTGGTACACGCGAATTTGTGGGGCCTTCTCCAGTTGCATTTCTTGGAGGTTTAAGGTACTACATATGTTTCATCGACAACTCTAGCAGAAAGGTATGAGTTTATTTTTTGAAAAATAAATCTGATGCTTTTGATACTTTCATGAAATAGAGGGCCATGGTAGAGAATGGAACAGGCCTAAGACTTAAGTGCTTGAGGTCAGACAATGGAGGGGAGTACATCGGTGGAGGATTTGAGGAATTTTGTGTTGCTAGTGGAATTAAGACATAGAAAATGATTCCAGGGACACCACAACAAAATAGTGTGGTTGAGAGCATGAACAAGACCTTAAATGAGCGAGAAAGAAGCATGAGGCTGCATGGTGAGATGTAAAAACATTTTGGGGCTGATGTAGTGAGTATTGATGCTTACTTGATAAATCAAGGACTGTTGGTTCTTTTGAATTTTAGCATACCTAAAGTGATTTGGAGTGGAAAGAAGGTAAACCTTTATGTTTTAAAAGTTTTTGGTTGTGTTTTTTAGGTTCACATTGATTCTACTAATCGTAATAAATTAAAAGTCAAATCTAATAAATGTTTTCTATTAGTCATGGTGACAAGGCTTTTGACTATCGATTTTGGAATGATTAAAAGCATCAGATTATTAGAAGAAGAACAATGATATGTAATGAGCAAGTTCTGTACAAGGATTGGTTAAAGGTAGAGTCTGTTGATGCTATGTCAAAAATTGCGAAATTGGAGGTTTTGGATCTAGATGAGTTTCTTGAAAACTCAGTGGAGGAAAGAGACTGAGAAGATAGGAAGAATGTTAATTCTCAGTTAGAACAGAGTATGGCAACAATCATTGTCAGAAAATCTTCCAGGAATATCAGGTCGACATAATATTTCTCGTCATCCTTATTTTGTATATTGTTCACTGATAATGGTGACCCAGAGAGTTATGATAAAACTTTGCAAAATAAGAGCTCACTCAAGTAGGAGCTGTCCATGAAAGATAAGATGAATTTATTGTGGATATATTAGACTTGGGAATTGATAGATTTGTCACCCTGTAAGAAAAGTTTTGCATAACAAGGGTGTTTACAAAATCAAGGAAGAGCATTATGGTAGCAAGCACTGTCAAGGGGTTTCAAAAGAATAAAGACATTCACTACACATACAATTTTTTTCCCGATTGTGAAGTTGAAAATAATTCGATATTTGGTACTAAGAATTGTGGTTACTGATAATCTACATCTTGAATAATTAGATGTCAAGACCACTTTCTTTCATAGTGATTTGGAGATTTACATGCATCAGCCATCAACATTCGTAGTCCAGGGCAAGGACGAATATGTTTACAAACTAGGTAAGAGCTTGTATGGTTTAAAATAACTTCTGAGGCAATGAAACAAGAAGTTTGAGAGTTTCATGTGTAGTAATGGCATTACGAGATTGCAGGTTGATCATTGTTGTTATGTGAAGATTTTGACAAATCTTATATCATCTTATTGTTGTGTGTTGATGAAATGCTTGTTGCAGGGTTATGCAATAAGGAGATCAATAATTTGAAAAAGATGTTGTCCAAACAGTTTGCTATGAAGGATTTGAGAACGACAAAGTAAATCCTTAGAATGATAATCATCCGAGACGATAGAGCCAATGGAACATTGAAGCTATCGCAAGCAGTATATGAAGAAGGTGTTGAAGAGGTTTCACATGGATAACGTGACACTTGTAAGTACATCATTGGTTAGTCATTTATACTATCCAAGGTTAATTTCAAGATCTAAGAGATGTGCCATGCATAATTCGGACACCCAATTATAAAAGAGTAATGTTATGTACACAATAATTTGTTCATAAAATTTGATCCGGATGTATCCAAAATTATTAAATGTATATACGATCTTCATTAATTTGTAAACTCCATGTATATCTAACAATTACAGACGTAACTGTATCTGAATTTATACACAACTAATTGTGTGTACAGACTTATTCATTATAAAAAAGTAAAAATGATGAAGAGATATATTTTCAAGGTCTGTAATCATTACAAACACTTGATTGATCTTACCACTAACGATGAGAACTACATATCCGCAAAGTATATCAATTGGAATGGAGAAATTGACCCACCATGCACTAACGTTGAGAAAAGGCACTTTTGAAACTCCAAATATTTAGCACTGAAATGAGTTCTTGACAGCTTGAATAACATTAAAGCATTTCATTAATATGACTGAAAACTAACGTACATGTTGTGAAATTTTAATGTACTCGTAAGCGTACGAATCGTACTGAAATATAGTATTGCAAGAGCGAAGTCGAACCCACAAGGACTTGTGATTTTTATTAAGAAAAACTAAATAAATCGAATCGATTTAATCTTAACCTAGTTGACAAAAGTAGTGATTTTTTTATTCTAAAATAATTAAAGAAGTAAAGACAAAAATAACTTAAAGAACTAAAAATCAAACACTCACAGAAAATCGTTCGGATTATGTATTGAGAAAATAACTAAGGTTTCAGAATCCATACCTGTAAATATTTATTAATTATTCTCACGCAATGATTTTTTCTATGAATTCTACATAATAATTGAGAGGTCAATTTTAATCATCATGAATAATATTCTTTTAAACCCTTATTATTTTTTTGAATGTTTGTTCTTTCCCTACTTTAATGTTTAAGCATGAATCATCAACTGTATCCGTAAATTTAAATCACAGATGATACCCAATACTTAAGCATAAAGTTAATTGGATACTATCAAATCATGAAAAAAATCTATTCCAATTGAATTCATATTCGATTTGTAACCAAATTAATTATTTAAGCCAAGAACACTTTTCAATAAACGCACGTAGAAAAAGTCATATGCATAAAATTAATTAACAAAATTCACAGGATTTCATCCTTAACCCTAGTTTTGATACTTAGCTACTTATTGAGTCAACAAGCACGAATCAATGTAATCATAAGACTCCACTAACAGATCCTTACTTGATATCACACTGATTTATTTGGACTGTTTCCGCACATACATATTTCTGTCTTTAAATTACTTATGTCCTCATATTCCATTATACTCTACTGCATTAAGTACTAAAAACATAATCTAAGGATAGAATAACTTATTGAGCGTCATAGATCATGGTATATATTTCCTTGCCCCTGACATTTCATGCTAGGTACTGAAAACAAAAGAGCAGACCCGAATTACTCAATCCAGGACGATGCATTTTTCGAGAAAGACATGGTCGAATTGTGGTTTATGCGCCTAACTTGCAACTCTTTGGACTTTTGATAGGAAGTCTTTTTGATAAAAAAAAATTGTAGTATTATTTTGGTATTTCTAGTCAAGTAGTCCTATTTTGGCGAGAATGATTATCAATATTAAATGATATTTTGAATTAATTATTAGAAAATTAATTTCTTTATTTTCTTAACGTTTCCAAAATTCGGGGCGTTATATTTACAATATTACTCAATATTTGTTTTTTGGCTCGACACAATATTGTTGAATATTGCACAAGGATAGAATGATCAAAAGGTAATGAAAATAAATCTGTTATTCAAATTTTATTCCAAACACAACATAGTTGTAGAATTTATTCTGCAAATATCATCCAAACAATTTCAGAGAATAGTAATGAATTCTAATTGTAAGTCAAAATTAACAATCCACAATTGAAGACATATGCCAACAAGAAAAAATCACCTTCAACCAAAATAGGAAAATTAGACCCACACCAGATTTGAAGAGTCGTCAAAAATAAAATAAATAAATAAAGAGAAGTAGCAAAAGTTCTACTCTATTTAGGTGCACTAATCTATGATGTCTCCTTCAACTTTCCGTACATATGAAAATGTTGTAAATTTGAAACTTCTTTTTCGTAGAGATGCTCTAAGAATCTAAACAAAAGTTGAATAAAAAAAGAGAAGAAGAGTTGAGTAAGAGAGGGAGAATCGGATCAAAAGAGGAAGAGTTAGTGCAGATTATGTATAACGTAAAAAATAAGATTTTGTAAATTTCAAAACACAAAAGTAAGATTTAGTGAGATTATTGTAATATTTAAGAACTGTATATTTTTATGGTAGAAATTTAATGGGAGCGACCATTTAATTTATAAGTTTATTAGGAGAGGAAAAGGATATAAAGAGAGTTGAGAAAGAAAAGAACAAATTGTGTAGACCAAAGAATCTGAAAGAACAAAATAATAGGAAAATGGTATTGCTAAGGATACAACTACATTAATTATTGTATAGTGAAAACGACCAGAAATTGTGAACTATGATTGGGTTAGCGAAATGCTGGTAAATCTAATTTTTTTTGGCCAAGAATGGTTTGAATAATTGTTTGTCGTCAACCGATGTCTATTAGAATGTATGCCCAGGATAGGATAAATAATTTGGTTGTAGCATAATAATTCGAAATTCCGGAGTCGAATCCACATAGAGCAAGTACATGATCACAAGCAATCGGAAAGAGATAGAAAAGATTTGGAAGATTTGTTTGGATAAGGTCGTGAGAAAATACTAAGCGATTTGATTTAATTAATAAAAACAAGATCCAATTCTCGAGATTCACATTGATTGTGACCCAAAATAATTCAATCCTCATATATAACTTAACTCCGGTTCTATTACATCGAATTTTCGTCGGATGATAAACAAATTAAGTTTTAATTAAAAACTAATAAAAATTGAATATCGATTTATAATCAAGATAGAAAAATAAGGTTTCAAACCAAAGCCGTGCATAGATCTAAGAGTTGTGTGTGCAAAAATTTTTGTCTAAATATAAGTAAAAATTCTACAAAAACTTTTGATTGATTTCAGAATAATTCTTCATTAATTAACAAAACGGTACTAGAAAGTGAAAATCATAGGCGATGGCTGAATTACCTTGGAACCTTGATTTCATGTTTCTCCATCGAATTGAACTTTAAAAAATTAGTTTCTCATGAATTGAATCGAATCCATGAGAAATCAAGAACAAGAATTAGGACAATAATAATTGAAGAACAGGATTAACTGAAAATCAATAACTTTCTATTAAATCCCCCAAAATCTGAAAGTTAAAGAAACTGCAATAATCAATTCTGGCTATCTTTTTCTAAAAGCAAAACTGATAATCCTCCCGAACTAGGGTTCCTAAAATGGTAGATCTAAAAATTAACTTTCCTAACTTTTCTAGGAAACTAAAGAAGATGAAGATTACGAAGAGGTATCCCCAAAATTAAGCAAATTTCCATAATTACCCTTATAACTACCAGTAGTTTGGAGAATTTACTGCCGGTAGTGCAGGTCACTGACTTTTCTGAACAGTGTCTCCTACCACTGACAGTGTGGAACATTTACTGCCGGTAGTTCGGGTCACTGGTTCTTCTAGATAGTTTGTTTCACTCCGGATAGTGTCTCATACTATTGGTAGTGTGAACAATCACTACTAGAATAATAGATAACGATCACAGTTAAAAATCGTGATCTTTATCTTTTAATCACGGTTTTAAAAGCGTGGTTGATGGAGGTGTGATTAAAAGTCCCGATATGTAATCACAGTTTTTAACCGTAATTAAAAGTCACTTTAAGTGTAATGAAATGTTATTAAAGAGCACGCTTTCAACAAAAACTGTGATTAAAAGTCATCAAAGATCACGCTTTCAATATAAACTGTGGTTAAAAGTTATCAAAGACCACACTTTTAACCAAAAAGACTACGCTTTTAACCAAAAACCGTGATCTTTAATTTGTAAAAGATCACGCTTTTATCCAAAAATCGTGATCTTTAATTTGTAAAAGACCACACTTTTAATCAAAATCCGTGGTTGAATCTCTTATATA
>JABCMJ010000395.1:0-10385 GCA_014822125.1 Arbutus unedo
GGATCTAAACAAAAACCAAGCGAGAACTAAAGTTATTGTCTACCGAATAATGGGACATAAAAGTGGCTTGATAGACCGAGCAATGGCCTAACAAAATGAGCTAGAGCCAAACAGAATAGGCCAGGGCCTAATAAGAAAAAGCCAGGGCCTAACAAACAAGCGGGGTCCAAACCAGACAAGCCAGGGCCGAACATAACGAGCTAGGGCCGAACAAAACAAATTAGGGCCTAACACAACAAGCTAGGGCCGAACAAAACAAGTTAGGATCTAATAGAGCGAGCTAGGGCCAAATGGAACACGTTAGGGCCTAAGAAAACGAGATAGGGCTGAACAAAACATGCTACGATCGAACAGAATGAGGTAGGGGCCGAACAAAACTATGGGGAACTGCTGGAGTTGCAAAAGATTTGACTTCAATATGCTCCACCTGATGCACTGATCGAAAGTCTTGGTTGCAAAAGGGGACAACTAGTCTGGGGCACTTCAACGAGTGGTCAAAATACCCTCTGATGGCTAAGTTAGTATTTAGGAGAGGGCAAGCTTGTAGAACAAGCGTTCTGCCAAGGGCATGCCAATATAGAAAGCATATGTGTAAAGTATTGCTTACAGGGGTTTGGAATATGAAAGTGACTAAGGATATATAATGATCAACCTAACATAAGTTCTCCAAGTGATCAATCCCATTCTGATGGATCCTCATTGTTATTTATAGGGTTTGGTTGAGTGTCCTGATGAATGCACTCAAGTGTTTATTCTACATTCTCCGTCCTTAATTGTGGGCATCATAGGGATGGCCTATGTGTTTGTGTTGGTCGGTAGAGCCCACTAGAATGTCCTTTTGTCCAGTAGGCTGTTGTTCGAGGTTTGTTATAAGAAGTTGGTCATCATGTAGTGGCCGGCTCATAGGCAAGATAAAACCTGAGAAGCACATATGCTAAATGGGTTACTTATCTGAGATAGTTACTTCTCAAGTCGGTTGCTAATTGATGCTCAGATTTTACCTGATTGGTCATGAGATTTATTCACCTACCCAAAATTGCCCCTTATCTTGTTGTTGCTCAATTTACTTGTCATTATGGTCTGAGTGGTAGTAAGCTGATTAGCTGAGGAGGTGATTGGATAGCTCATCTTTCTTACATCATCTAAGTGCTAGTGACTACACCTCCACATTAAATGTGATGTGGCTCTTGGCATCTTTTCTGGCATTTTTCTCTAAAACCATCTTTTCAACTCTTGGTCAAATGCCCCTATAGAAAGTCGGGTACAACCAAAAGTTTCACTTTTACCTATTCTAAGCAATACAAGGAGTTTAGTTCTTGCTTGTTCATTTTGTTGTGTTTCACATCTGTGAGTCTGATTTCTTCTCAAACTCTTTCATGGAGGCAACTTTAAGGAGAATGTTCTCCGTAGATAGCTAAGATCAGTTTAGGGAAGTCAATGCAATTCTAAAAAATGTTGGGGTTCTCCTCTTAGCGAAGGATGAAAGCCCGATTGCTAAAGCCGATAGTAATTCTTCGTACTTTTCTTTGATGGTCATGGTGGGTGGTGTAGTTAGGTTCCCTCTTAACGACCTCCTCTGCAAGGATCTGTGCTTCTAAGGGATTGCCCCTTTCTAGGGCATCGATAACTTTTTATGGGTAATGTCTGCAGTAGTGCACTTAACATCCTCATTGGAACCAACATGGGGTTGATTGCCATCCTCCATTTCTACACCCACAATTATGTCGCTCAGAATGCCAGTGAGGCGGAGGATGTGTGGAAACCCCAGAAGTATCATCTATAGGTCCGAAGCGGCGAGCACAATCTGGTCTAGGCCCTACCATCATTGCCCAAGGATTTTGACCATATTTTTATCAGAGTATCTGGGGAATGGGAGTTCTCGATCAACAACAAGGAAGTTTAGTGTGTTCCTCGTGTTGAGGGGGCTCCTGATATCATACCCTTCACGTTCATATTTTTATACTTCTCAATCATTTTTGTACTGACCTATTTTCTCCTTCACTTCTCAGGTTAGGCCACTATGCATAGCTTGATCAGTATTGTTCCCATCATGATAGCCAACGCCAATAGAGTTCTAGCCTATTAGGGTCTACCTGAGCAAGGTCTTTATGGTTGGGCAACACATGTACTATTAAACTTTTACCCCATCATTTTGACCTTTACTACTATTGAGGGTCTCCATTTTGATTAGGAGGGGAATTTGAAGCCTAGTTGTACTCAGATCGATCTTACACCGAACAAGGAGATTGCATTGTCAAACTCATCGGACCCCCCTACCAACTCATCCGAGCACACTACCGCTGATTCTGTATAGATAAGGGAGGGCACCAGTCCATATAAAAGGAAGTGAAGTGGCAGAGCTATCTTTTGGCAAGCACATAGCTACCAAGGGCCCTCTCCCATCCCTAGAATTTATTGGTTATGTTCCCTCTTCTAAACAAATAGATGACCCTATAACCCAAGTTTTGGACCACCCGATGTGAAAGAAGAACATAATAGATCTCAAAACTACATTGAGATGCCAGAGGAGGCAGCTACAAACTAGTGAAGGAGATGGTGGAACGATACCTTAACACAGACCCGAGGAGATCGTTAACTCCTATTTCAGCCATCCTCATTGCTGTGTCTACTACCCTTTAGAGTCCCCCCAGGCCTCTCAGCATGAAAGGTTGGAGGAGCATTTGTTCACTAACGATGTCCTCTTTTATACTTTTTTTTTTGTTTTCGACCATGGACCCTTAGCTAAGAAGCGTCGGCTCATAGAGAGACCTCTTTCCCCATTGAAGCAAGTCAGCCTACCCCAACAGGTTGATCCATCTCAACAGATTGACCCTTCTCAGGTTGGCCCATCACACATGGCTAAAGCCCTCTCCTTTGGCTGATTCTTCCTGGCAATTTAGGAGTGATGATTATGTCATCCATCTCCTTGACAATGGAAAGCCCATCCCTCTTTCTAGCTTGGTTAATGAAAGGCCTGGGCTTGCTCTAGCCATTTTTTATGGCCTTCATTTGGAAAGGGACATGGAGGTGATTGAGAATATGAGGCTACTTGAGATGTTTAGTTTGAGAACCTGAGGTTCAACCTCTTATTTTTATTATTCTTATAACTTGTTGTTTTGAGTTTAATATTTTAATTGCAACTTAATCGTCATGGATTGGAACGTTGGGACTCAATACGAGGGTTGTGATAGTTCAAAGTGGGTTAATATAATTAACCCAATTATGAGTATAAAAGGATTAGAAAATCCTAAAATTAGTTTATATGAAAAATATGCATCCTTTTTCTAAGGAGATCTCTAAACCCTAATAGCTTCAGGAGGGAGAACAAGTGCCTAGACGGATGATTCATGCGACGAGGTATACTAGGAAGTTATAGAGGATGTTGAGAGCTTTGCATAGAGATCGGAATCAACCTAGTACGCAATGTATTTGAGATTTTCAATCATACAATTATTTTTCGCGTTTTATTTGAATAAGGTAGGATTTTATACTGAATTATTTTGAGATATTACATACATCATGTTTAATTCGGTGGTATATATGTTGTTTTTGGTGTGTAATCGAGTCATGCATGTTTTGTATGAATTTTGGGATAATTTGTACAAATGAAGGCCAAAACAAAGTTATTTGCGAATAACAGAATCTGGAAAAAAATAGAACATCGTTATAATCAGGTTTTGGAAAATTTTGTTAGGGCTATTTTAGAACTCTAAAATTTCTAAAACTTAAGTGTTGGTTTATGTGTCTACTATATTGGGTTAAAATTTCAAAGCATAATTCAATGTACATAATTTTACAAAAATCTGTGATTGAGCTGCAGGAGATTTGTGCCTGCGTAGGCTGCACTAATACACTTTGTTAAAATGAGCATAACTTTTAGTACGAATATCAAAATTGCGCACCATTTATTTTGTTCGAAAATAGAACATAGAGCTTGTAGAGTAGTTTTTATTGACATTGGATCCAATGCCTCTACTTACAAATTATAACGTTTTAAAAATTTTAAGGTCAAACCTAACTATATAGTTTTATCCACTCGAGTAGCCTATTAAAAAACAGAGTTTGGATTTTTATGTATTTAGCCTATTTCTTGCCTTTCAGTCACATAGAGTTACTGTTTGAGTCTGATTTTGACTGGTAATGGTATATATGAGCATGCATGGATATTGGACTTCGGGTAGGGGTTGACATTGGATCCAATGCCTCTACTTACAAATTATAACATTTTAAAAATTTTAAGGTCGAACCTAACTATATAGTTTTATCCACTCGAGTAGCCTATTAAAAAATAGAGTTTGGATTTTTATGTACTCAGCCTGTTTCTTGTCTTTCGGTCACATAGAGCTATTTGAGTCTAATTTTGACTAGTAATAGTACATATGAACATGCGTGGACATTGGACTTCGGGTAAGGGAACATGAGAGTCTTTGCGATTCCTCTGGTGAAAGACCGCAAAACAACTGGATCAAGAGGTGGCCCGACGGTCAGAGCGACCCATGAACTCTATAATAGGGTCCTCGATATGAGTAGCCCGTGGTGCAAGACCATTGAAATTATGCATAAGTCACATGAGAGCGTAATAGTGCTGTGAATGTTTATATTGTTGTTCTGCATATTATATTGTTGATGCGAACATGCTTTATTCAATATGTTGATGTTTTCGTTATGACTTTCTACTCGAGCTCCAGCTTATGTTTTACTGTAAATTAACAATTTACAGGTGATAACGTGGACTCGAGGACTTAGACCCCGTGTATGAAGATGTTTTAGCATGCTAGATAGAATTTAAAATTTTGAAAATATTTATATTTAGATGTTTTGTTGAAGGTTTTCAGACTTTGTTTATTTACTTTTCGGACATTGTGGGCCTATTTTGATTAGTTTATATTCAGATTAGTTAGGATCGATTATTTGTTATTTGATAGTTGATTATCAGTTATTTGGAATTTATTTTAGTTTATTGGAGTTATGTTTATGTTAAGTTTTGATTTTTGTTGTTCCATTGCTTATTTCATACCCTAGAAGTTTGGGGTGTGATAATTTGGTATCAAAGCGATCCATGTACACAATCAAGTGTGGGTCGGGACTTTGTTTAGTCCCTAGAAAACAAACCCGGGGTTAGGCCGTGGTGACTCTAGTGTACAACCTCTTTCGAGGGCATAAGATCTTAAAGGTGGAGAGATTGTGACATCCCGCCCCACATCAAAAGTCTGCATAGGTGATCTTGGGTATATAATGAACCATGTATGCTACTCCTAGTAACTTGGGCTTAAGCATTTTGGCCATGTAATTGGGCTCCAATAAGTTATTGGGCTGGTGGTATATGTGGATCATTACAAATGGTATCAGAGCATGAGTCGAATACCTAGAGCCGTGGATAGGGTCCTAGAGGTCTAGAGGTCTAGAGATCTGCATGTTTATGTGGAGTTGTTCCATAGAATGTCATGTCTTGTCTTCGGATGTTCATGCAACTACTTGCAAAATCTGGTTAGAAGAGGTGTCTGGCCACCGTGTCTTCTGATTGGAGGTCCAAGAAAGTTAATTGGAATACCGGGCTGATATTCTTAAGGGCACTTCTCATTACACGTTTTACGTGTTTATGTGTTTATGTGCTTTCATGCTTATGTGTTATGTGTTTATATGAACATTTGTTGTTGACAGTTGTCATAAGTCTTTTGTGTCATAGGTGTATGTTGCCGTGTCAGGGTGCAAGAAGTGAGTTGTTAGATTTTACTTGGTTAGAAGAGGTTCCTGTTGATTGTGTGGTGACCTCAGTTGTGTTGGTAGTCATGTGAGGTTATGATGGGTGACCTTAGACCATCCCTTGACCTAACGGAGCGGGACATGATGGGGATTGATATTTTTGAGGTACCTTTTTTTATCTCACATTTGATTTAGTGTCTTGTTTGACATTGGTACTTCAAACTCATTTATTTCTTCTAGTCTTGCTACTACCTTGGGTCTTCAAGTTGGTATGTCAGAGTCTTGTTCTATCTGCTGAGACGCCAATTGGGGGTGATGTGGTTCTGAGGCACATGTGTTATTTTTGTGAGATGGAAGTTGCCGACCATATTTTATCTTTTCATCTCATTCTATTAGACATGAGTAGTTTCGATGTTATTATGGGTATAGACTAGTTGACTTTCTTATGAGTAGTTTAGATGTTATTATGAGCCGCAATTGATCGTTAGTAGAGTAGGTTGACCATCAACATTCCGGAGAGTGATAGTGTTCAGTTTTGGGGGAGAACAAGGAAACGTTCAATCAATAATTCATGAGTTGTGGGGCCGAGAGATATTTGTTTATTTGTTCATGGTGACATGAGATGACGAAGGAAATCAGAATCAAAGAGAGTTGCTAGAGTGGTTCGTAACTTTTCAGATGTCTTTCCCTAAGATATTGTGGGTCTACCTCCTTAATGGGAAGTGGAGTTTTTTATTAATCTTGTATCTGGGACAACTCTAGTTTTTGTGGCACCTTATTGATTTGCTCTAGCAAAGTTGAAAGAGTTGAACAAGTTTTAGGAATTGATGGACAAACGCTTCATCTGACCTAACACTTCACCTTGGGCGCATCAACCCTGTTTGCTCAAAAGAAGGATGGGATCTTGAGGTTGTGTATCGACTATCGGCGATTGAATAGTGTGACTATGAAAAATAAATATCCAATGTCGAGGATTAACGACTTAATTGATTAGCTCAGGGGTTCTCGGGTATTTTTAAATATTAATCTAAGGTCAGATTATCATCAGTTGAGGATTAGGGAGGAGGACATAGCCAAAACTACATTTCGGACGCGATATAGTCACTATGAATTTGTTGTGATGCCATTTGGTTTGACCAACGCACCTGCTGCTTTCATGGGGTTAATGAACAAGATATTCAATGAATTGTAGGACCAGTTTGTCGTGGTGTTCATGAATGATATATTGATTTATTGACTGACAGAGGAAGAGCATGAGAAACACTTGAGGATTGTACTACAAATATTGAGGGAGAATTCCCTCTACACTAAGTATTCTAAGTGCAACTTTTGACTTTCCAAGGTGAAAGTTTTGGGACATAAAGTATCGGGTGAGTGGTTGACGGTGGTGGTGTCAATACTGTTGTTTATGAGTTGTGGGATAGTGAAGATGTTGGTCACCTTTTGTCATGTTTTGAAAGATAAAGGTGGTTGGAGTTAGGATATTTTTATCACTTATACTATGTGATTTTTTTGAACCTTTTTATTGGAGGACTTTGTGGGACCTCCTCAGTGGGAGGTGGAGTTAGTGATTCCTTCTATTCTTGTGACACCTTATCAGCTTATTCCAGCAAAAATTAAAGGAAGTAGAGGTGCATCTTTGGGAGATTATTAGACAAGAAGTTGTAGATCCTGCAGGATAAGAACTTGTATACCGAATATTCTAAGTGCGAGTTTTGGTTCTTGAAGGTGAAGTTTTTGGACATGTAGTGTCAAGGGATGGAGTTGTAGTAAATTCATTCTAGATTGTTGTTGAGTTGACTTGGGAGCGACATAAGAGTGCATTTGAGATTTATAATCGTTTGAGTTAGGAAAGCTGTTAACAATGCTTTGTTAGGAATTTTGTATGGTTGATTGTGCCAGTGATAAATCTTATAACTTGGAAGGAAATTAAGTTCGAATGAATAAAACGTGTGAACCAATATTTCAAGAGTTAGGAAGAGGTTGACTTTGACACCAGTTTTGGTGCTGCCTGAATAAGATGTGGGTTACGCGATACACTGCGATGTGTTTATGGTTGGGTACTCTGGACTAATTGGGTTTTGAGAGTTGTGGATGGAGTCCTTATTCTGGAGACATGTTACAAGGATGTACTTTGTGAGTTTTACCATTTTTTTCTAGTTGTGCAATTGAGTGATACAAAGAGGTGTCAAGATCGGAGACAACAATATTGGTAGAGAGGTATGAGAATGGGTAGGTAAGATGATATTCGTGTGACGAATGACCAGCGAGAATTTTGGATACTGAGGAATAAGTTTTGTGTGAAAAAATGATTCTATTGGCCTAAGTTTTGTAATGTCGCCATAGGGTAGAAGAGGTCATTTGGGAAAAAGCAAGACTGAACTTATTTGTTGTACCAAAGATGTTAGAAGACTGAGGTATACTTCGTGGTATTGCATATGTACTAGAATCTTGATACAGTTGTGTTGTATTATTTTGAGATGTTAGGTTAAGGTCTAGAATTAGAGTTGTCAGACTATGCTAGATGGGTATTGACACCTATTGATAGTAACGTGACCTTTAATAGTGTTGTAGATCGTGTGAGGTTGCGAGGAATGATCATAGCTTAACCTTTAATCTGGTTGTGTGAGATAATAGAGTTGGTATTTTGAGGTATGAATAATGGATGGTGTTTTTGTTTGTGAGAGAACATAAAGATGTATTGAGAGTCATTATTGACTTGGAGAACAAATTTTCGGGGACAAAATCACAGGTTATAAGAATAATAAAAACAATAGGTCAAAACTCGAGTCCTCAAAATCTTCCCTCTTTGGAACATTAGGACACAATGCGAGAGTTGTGGTCGTTCGAAATGAGTTAATGTAATTAACCCAATTATGAGTATAAAAGGATTAGGAAACCCTAAAATCAGTTTATATTAAAAATATGCAACCTTTTTCTAAGGAGATCTCTAAAACCCTAATAGTTTCAGGAGGGAGAATGAATGCCTAGACGGAGGATTTGTGTAGAGGATGTTGAGAGCTTCGAATAGAGCATGGAATCAACCTAGTACATGAAGTGTTCGAGGGATATTTGATCATACAAGTGTTTGCTACATTTTATTCGAATAAGGTAGGATTTCATGCTGAATTACATTGAGATATTGCCTAGATCATGTTGAATTCGGTGGTACATATATGTTATTTTTGGTATGTGATCAAGTCATGCATGGTTTGTATGGATTTTGGGATGATTTGGACAGTTGAGTTGTAGAAACGAAGGTCAAAATGAAGTTATTTGCAAATAACAGAATTTCAAAAAAAATAGAACACAACGATAATCAAGTTTTGGGAAATTTCATTAGGGTGATTTTAAAATTCTAAAATTTCTAAAAATTTTATTGATTGTTGGTAAAACGAGCATAACTTTTAGTATGAGTATCAAAATTGTACACCATTTGTTTTGTTTTAAACTAGACACATAGAGCTTCAAGAAAATATATATTTTGTATTTTATTTTTACACGAGCAAAATCAAGTTTTCAATTGAATTTGGCAAAATAGTTTGGTGTTTCAAAATAAGGTATTCTACTATGAACCAACATGAATGTGTTGTCCGAACTCTGTTTTTAACCTATTACGTATTGTTTCAAAGCTTGTAGGGTGTAGTTTTTATTGACGTTTGATCCAATGCCTCTACTTACAAATTATAAAGTTTTTAAGTTTTTAAGATCGAACCTAACTATATAACTTTGTCCACTCAAGTAGCCTATTGAAAAACAGAGTATGGATTTTTATACACTTGGCTTGTTTCTTACCTTAAGGTCCACATAGAGTTACTGTTTGAGTCTGATTTTGACTGGTAATAGTACATATGAGTATGTATGGACCTGGAGTATGATAGCCTGTGAACTCTACATGAGAGTCTTTGTGATTCCTCCAGTGAAAGACCGTGAAACAACTGGATAAATAGGTGGCCCGATGGTCGGAGCGGCTCGTGAACTCTATAATAGGGTCCTCGATGTGGGCAGCCTGCGGTGCAAGGCCATCGAAATTATGCACGAGTCACATGAGAGAGTGATAGTTTGTGAATATTTGGCCAATGGTTTATATTGTCGTTATACATATATATTGTTGATGTGAGCATACTTTATTCAATATGTCGATGTTTTCATTATGAATTTCTACTCGAGTTTTGGCTTATGTTTTTCTCTAAAAAATAATTTATATGTGATGACGGGGACCCAAGGACTTAGACCTAGTGTATGAAGATGTTTCAGCATGCTAGATAGAATTTATATTTTGACAATATTTACGTTTAGATGTTCAGTTGGAGGTTTTTAGACTTTGTTTATTTATTTGTTCAAACATTATGGACCTGTTTTGATTAGTTTATATTCAGATTAGTTAGGATCGATTATTTGTTATTTGATAGTTGATTATTAGTTATTAGGAAATTTTACTTTATTGGAGCTACGTTTATGTCATGTTTTGGTTTGTGTTGTTCCATTGGTTATTTCATACCTAGAAGTTTAGAGTGTGACATTTGATCAGTTCTTGCGATGTATCCTTATAATGGAATTATGTTTTGTTGGCAAGCCTCAGTTGGGTTTTTTTGCTTGTCAACTAACTTAGTCATGCCCATCGAGAGACTGTCACAACCTTTGATTCTTTGAAAGTGACTCAGGAATGGGCAAAGGCAATG